>JAHWFP010035547.1:0-20528 GCA_023313725.1 Lithobius niger
GGTGTAGTATAGGCTTATACCATTGGTCTATACAATGTATAGGCCTACCTGGTTCAGGACTTTTGTACAACATACAGAGTATTATGGGAAAACTTTGATGTCAATTCAAGGGGTCCATGTATAATTTAGCCTAGGAAACGTATATTGAACAACAATACATGTGCAACGTAATAACTAGACAAACGGTGCCTTTCAGAAGTGCAGAAAGGTAAGAAATAATTAGTTTCTGTGGATGAACACTGACGTTTCGGAAAGTAATAGGTCTCAATTACTCAAGATTCATCCATAATATTTCTATATATTAAAAGCCAACCGAGTAGAATTTTGTGAATTTTGTTCCTATATTTCCTTCGTTTATATTTGGTGTCTGGTGGTGCAGTTGGTCTCTTTGGATAACTACTCGGCAGAGATTTGGTCCTTAACACAAATATTCAATTGGTCGTTCCATTCCGGAGTTACGGATCCCTGAATGATTGTTTTACATTGTTTTAAATATTGTTATTATGCAATAATACCAATCAGCCAACGCCAGTCGGAAAGCGTAGCCTGAGGTTAAACACATGCTAACGATGCTGGAAATAAGCAGTTGTTCACAAAAATTAAACGATCCAGGTTTCCCCAAGTAGGCAAGATAAGACATGGGGGAAGAAGTACGCCAAACTCTAAATAAGCAGTTGTTCACATATAGAAGTTTGATGACACCACACCGTCACTGCAGGCAAGAAAGCAAGGGAGAAGAAGATTTTACGGTGGTAAGGGAGATGCGCTGATTGAGTGAGCGTAGCGAACGAAATCAGCGTTTGTTAGCCAGTATGCGCAAAATTGTGATTAAAGAAACTTAACTTTGATGAAGCATGGTCATACACATGGCAGACACAACCACACATTTATTACATCTGTATGGAGGGTGGGCTTCTTTTATTGTGAACTAATTCTATACTTACTTTAACTACTACTCGTTCATCAGCCGGGTCTCGCAGGCCATCCAAGAGGTTTCGCACGCGCACAGTGACCGACTCCCCGGAAACAGCATCGGAACAACGCATCATTGCACATGAGTAGCCACCGGACAAAAGCTGTAAAATTTCAAAGTTGTACAATTATTTTAGTGGTATGGAATGGGATTTATTCCAGCACGGCAGTCAAGTTGGACTGGTTGGGATTTGCAACTAATGCGCAAAACAAGTGTCACCTCCCATCACAAACAAGTCGACCAGGACGCTTGTGGTCGCTTTCCAGCCAGCTCTTCAACATTGCGATCGGTTAGAGGCTAACGTGTACGTCGAGAGGGCTCCTCTCTTATCGCGCAGAACAATACAAAGTGAGTCGTTACTTACCTTTGCGTTGATCTGGATGGTACACGGAATCTCTATGATTGAATCTGGACGGTACAATGAATGCGATGCATGCATAGACTTTTGCTGTTAATTCCTGAGCTATCCTCGCTGCTTTTCGGTGCGATATATTACAGTATTTTATTACGCGTATTTGTGGTGTTGTTTCCTATTGAACGAGTGAGCAAAGCGAATGATGTCCTGTTTTCACAATGGCGGACTGGCCGGAGGGAGGAGAGGGCGGGATATTCCTAATGGCCTCTGACTTTCAGATTTTTTAAAAATTCGTAACAGGAAGACTCACGTAAGTTTTATTGGTTCGACATTAGTTTTACCCACAGATATAAAATTACAAATAATAATAATAAAGATAATTATAAAACGTAGTAAAACAAGTACTTTGTATTGAGTAGCCTCACAAAAATTAGCCACATGAAATTCAGTGTTATATTCAATGTGGACTTTGTCACAATTTTCGTGCGAATATTTTAACTTTTGTTAATACACCAAAAAAGTGTAAATAAATTTAAAGTAGTCAACCTCACGTACCCTCAGCGCAACATGAAGGTAGTCAACCCCCCACCCCCACCAAATTACCTGCTGAATTTATGAAATATGGTGTTCGAAGATTTAAAAATGTAAAGGTGTGATGAACAAGAACAACGGGGAAGGGAAATTGTAAAACAACGAAATTTTCAGTTTGTTTGGTTTTTTTTTTTGTAAAAAAATCAATATCAGCGTCCGATGAACACTTATCTGGTCAGTGATTGCATCGTCGCACACAAGATTCTGGCTCATTTGCCGTATCGTAGTAGCAAACGTTACGAGACAATTTTTTTTTAATATAATGTGCAATATAGTAGATGTTTTTCAGTACACCACGCCGCAGTCAGTTTTTTTAGTAGTGTCCTGTTGGTATGTCTGCCATTCCAACTTCATATGTCAATTACAGATTTTTATTATTCTACCATACGACACGTCGAATTACTAATGCAGTGTTAGTGAATCTTGTTTTCATCGTTGTTATGAGCTTTATATTTTTTATCTATTTTTTTCTCGGAATTTTACGATTTGTTTACAGGATTTCGAAAGCATGCTCTTTTAGTTGAAACCTTCACCACCTTTCTGCGTTACGTCTAGTTATCAGGAACTAAGCTTAAGTTTGTAAACAAAAATTAACACCCCATCCACTATCAAAGCAAGAGAAAACCTAACTCTTATATAGTGTATAGAAATACGTAAATAGGTTTGCATCCGTATTTATTCCACCCATCTTGAGCCATTGGTTTTCCGTTCTGTTTATTCTTATAATGTGTTGTGCATTTCACCTTTTCTCAGGAAACAGGATGTGCATTTATTTCTTTATGCACTCTGGTTATAAAAACGGGATACATTTTTTTGTTAATAATGGGCCTTTTCTGAATGAAAATTACGTAAAGTAGTATTATGGTTCACAAACGGTGATGTTTTTGTTTTAAGCACATGTGTGCAATAGTATCTTGCGGGGTCGGGGGAGTTACCCAGATGGCTTGTCTTCTCTCTGCCGTTCCCTCGATTTGCCACTCAACCCAACATTTCTCATCTTACATCATGGGTCGGAGGGGGGGGGGGCAGTTTCTCCCTCCCCCTCCCAGGTTCTCCACTGATTACCAAACATAACATAGCATAACCGAAGTCCGTACCTGTGGTTGCAAAACTTCGGTACAAAGAAAAACAAGCTGGTGCAACTGGAGACATAACGGGAAAAAACCCAAATTACATAAATCACTCCGGAAATTCTTTCGCCCCCCCCCGGGGGGGGGGGGGGGGGGGTTGCCCCAGCTTGCTAGCTACCTGAGTGCGCCACTGAACCAAACGTAACTTAACCTAAGTAAATGTCTGTGATTGTAAAAAGAAAAAAAGCTGGTGGTGACATAAACAGAAAAGACCAAATTACAACCCTGGTTTATGTAATCCTATAAATGTAATCCTTCCCTTTTAGTATGTACAATTTTAAATCCATTGGGAAATAACTTCGTAGTAAGTACGAATTACATTCCGTATTACCATTCGTGTCACCATTATTTAAATCACGCCATAGAATCCACAATATGCAAAGGTGCTATTACGCACGAACGTAATAACACGGGATACCCGAAATTGGAAATAGCTGCGCGATTTCGATTTCGCCGATTAGCTTAGCCAAGGATGTAAATATGCGTTGCAATTTGTGTATTGGTACTATTATCAGCAGAGCACCTTTCTTTTATTTCCGTTTATATTCATTGCAAGGTATACTCGCTTCCCCAAAAGAAGGAAGCTATGACACGCTTCTGACTGTGGCGCTGTCAACGATTGGTATAGTTGAGATTCGTGAGTCGTGAACTCAAAATAAACTGGCTCCCAAGAAGCTTCGGGTTTGCAGTCACTGTTCTAAGGTATATTGTGAAATTATTTCAATTGTGAGTTTTTTATATACAAATCTGGGCACCGTGTTTTGAATTTAAGGCCGCCTTGCCTCCAGGACCCGGGTGCTTTGCACCCTTTGCCTCCTCCCCCCTCTAATTACAGCACTGCGCCCCCTCCCCTCTTTTTGCTAGTAAAGTGTCAAAGAATTCACGTAGATGCTATGATTCACTAACCTTAATGATAACTTGATCTTTTTTCCAAGCTGGCTTGATCATCTCGATCAATCTTAATACGTCATTCTCATCAATTACCACATTGAGGGTTAGATCTGGTAGATCTTTACACACTTCCATTCTAGCTGCTGGCAACCTCGTTGCGTGAAAGCTAAACTCGACCACAACAAAAACTACAAGGACGATTTTCCTCCAATGATGCGTGCTACGTCATAGATTGTGGGAATTCCTGCGGCGCAAACTGTTACGTAATACGTTAAATGCAGTACAAGGACATACATACTACACAGCCAAATGGTTCGGGTAAAAAACAATTATCAATCAGTCAGTATTATCAGCGAATGTGTCATTCTTAGCCTTACATATACACACACTAATGGGTCAATAAGACGAGTGGTAGACTAGCAATTGACTGCAAATGCATCTCTTATACCCTATGGCATTCATAGATCCCCGAGAGGGCAGAGGCAAGTTTTACTAAAAGGGTACAGTACGTTTTACTGCACACCTTTTCTTTTCTGGGTATCTTTTTTTTTGGCTTTCTTTTTTTACCCTTTCTGCCTCTTTGTTGACCCTTTGTGTCCTTTCAGGCGTTTTTAGATTTTTTTGCCCATCTAAAGCAGCGATACACCAGCAAATGTTGGCACAAAAAGGCCAATTTAAAAAAAAGAGCATTTTACGAAAAGGGGTGGCCCGTGCCCCTCCGCCCCCCCACACACCACACACATATTCACACCGCATGCATGCCACTGACATAACCCCCTAGACCAAATTAAAGTTCCATATATTCTTCCTTTAGTGCACAAATTATTTATTTTTGTAACACCCTTCCAAAACGACTTGTGATTTAGGAATTTGTATACGAAAATTTATGTGTTTCTCAGACATCTCCACAATATTCGCCGATCACGCTTTCTGTCTCAGGGCAGGTTGACAATCTCACCCTTAACGTCTGGTAGGGATTTACCAGCTTTGTGTAAAGGAGTTAGAACGATCACCACAAGAGCTCCCCCTAAGAGAGAACTATACCCAGGCAGGCCGGAAGTAAATTCCCTCCACATGGCGAAAAGTAAGGGGTTGTCTGGCCAGAATCGGAAGTAATATTCCGTAACTGTGAAATATTAGCTAGAGCTCCCTGTCTTCTTTCGCCAGTTAGTGTCGCATGGCTTCTTTGGGCAGACTTGAAGTAGTATTGAGTGAAATGACACTAGCTGACTGGGGTAAGACAGTAGATACGATAGAAAGAGAAAGAAGGCGTCTATATGAGGAGTTTTGAACTTTGGACCCTTAATCCCTAAATAAGGTATGGACCTATCCAAAGCAAATTTCCATCTCGAATCTCGTGGGCGCCATCTCGTCTCGTCTTGTGCGTGATTAAATTTTGTATCACGTGACCTGTTTTTATTTTTCAAGAAAAATTTTTCCTTTCTTAAGGAAGTGGTTAGTTTCAAACCCGTGCCCAATAGTTTATCTGATGAATTGCTGATTGACCCCTATACGTTTTACACCAGAAAGTTTAATTGATAAGGAGAGCTCAGTTGTTGTTCTTAAAGATAACTAAGGGGTGGGAGGCATCACGAACCACAGGGGTTACCTGCAGTAGCTATATAAAAAATTAATAAGACAGCAAAGCCACTCAACAGAACAATAAACTATAATTTGGGTTACAAGCCCCCAGTTCATTTATTAGCTCAGTAAAATACTCGAGCAAATTCTTGTAGTCACAATTTTACTCTATGGTGGCCATTGAATTTTATACTAGATACGTCTTAAGTTTTTATTATTCTGGTCACCTCTCCCTTCCCTGATAGTATGCCTCAAAACGTTTACCTAAGAACCAGTATCTTCCTCTCCTCCCCCTCCAACTCTAAAGCGACCCCCCCCCCTCAAAAAAAAACTTCTCAAGATAACCACGATACATTATTATTCGCATGAGTCAACTACATTCTTTATAAAGAAAAGCAAAGGAAGGACCACAGCCTAATAACAGCCTTTATTACTTTTCGTATTGAAAAGTTTTATTTTCCCTTTAAGATATTGAGCTTTGTTCATGAAACACAGTAGTGTTCGCTCCAATTTGCAAAACCAAGACACCCTTTAATTCTTTTTTAACTTTGGAAATGTGCTGTTCTTTAACTACTGTTTCTCACGACTGACAAACAAAGAACCAAAAAGAAATATGTTGAACATTATTAGTATTTTCAAGAATTTATAGGGATGGGGAGGAGAATTTGTGACTGAGACCCATAGGGAAACGTCTTCGATTCATTCCTGTAAGTTCCGTCTGAGTTTATAGAGGGCGCCATGAGTTTTATGTGGGAAATTCTACTCAGTTTTCAGCCTAAAATTAAACTAAACTAAACGAAACTAGCTTGTGTTTAATTATTATTTAGTTTAGCTTAGTTGCAATTTACGTTTTTTAGTTTGGGCTGAAAAATGAGCAAAAAATACCCGATGGAACGCGTGGTTCCCTCTGAAAACTCGGATGGAACTAATAGGAATGAATGTAACATGTTTCAATAGGGACTTTTTAGAGTTACAAATTCTCCTTCACAACCCTATAAATTCTTGGTGTTATTCCACTAATTTTACCAGAGAACTTTTAACTAGTGGCTCTAATCTTACAATCCATCACTTTCTTGGCTAGAGCAGCCAGATAAGAAGCGCGTCACAATGAAGTGTCACTTTCAAATCAAGATTAGCACCATGGCTGTTTTAACTAGTCCCTGTGCCATCCGATCCAGTGATAATGTGGACCCAAGTCGAAAATTCCACAAAATCTATAAATTTATTATTTCTATAGATACGGGAAACGAAATTGAATCTCGGAGTCTCATGATTGGAGGGGAAAAGTTTTGCTTGTTGCAGTTTGGTAGTTTTTAGACGTACCAATGGGAGAATCCCGTCAGAAGTTCGTAGGTTCTTTTTGCATGCCACAATCGACATGAACACGACATGAACATGATGGCCCTTGAATCTTGATCTTTCCGAAAAAAAATGGTAGAGCTGGCTGCGTCTACCTTGACATCAGACGGCTTCCTCTTTCCTTGTCCTACATTTTTCCTAAATACCTTATTTCAGGCATGGCAATCTGAGTTAGATGCTTTGATCGTTAGACGTGCTTCATGCATATAATGGGAAAACGTACGAAAATGTACCAATTGAAACGTTCATGCCTGGGAGTAAATAATCATCAACTACTGCTGAACAAAATTCGTTCAGCCCCGTGATTACCTTATCAATAAGTGTTTGAAACGAAAAAGATGCCCCTTTCAAACCCATAGGCGTTGTCCCTTGATGTGTATATTGCAGCTAGTTGGGAACCTCTAGAATTCATGCCTATTTGCCAAAATTCGTAAACACAGACAAACGTGATACGTGCTTAGCTTTGGCTAACTTTTCTAGCAATTCTTCTGTAGTTGGCAAAGGACGTGAATGAATTTTAGTTTCGGAATTTACCGTTCTGTCATCCACAACAGGCCTAGGTTCTTTTCTGGCTCCTCATGTAAAATTATTATACCACATGGACTGTTGTAGGTGCCAAGATCCCTAGGTTCACCATATGATCGACCTCTTTAGCAAGTTACTCATATTCCCTAGCAACTCATATTCCCTAGATGCTAATTTACAAGACATAGAACAAACAGGCTTATGACAATAGGAAAAAAACATCTAAGCCATTATGTTACAGTTTATGTGCAATAATAATTTGCTGTCGGATGACCAGTTTAGATTTCTTCCAGGTAGATCAACTGCCGTACAGTTTATCTCTGCTCTTGTCGATTGGACTGCACATCTTGATGACAGCATTCTAGTTGATGTGGTACATTAAGATTTTGCGAATACCTTTGAATGTGTTTCCCATCCCAGACTCCTAGTAAACGTCGCCAATATTCTGATAACATTCCATTATTGGCAGAGTTCCACAGGGTTCTAGAACTTTTGGGTACGAAATCCTCAGGTTTTCAGCAACTTCGCCGTAGTTCGCAGAATTCGCCATAATTGGCAACTTCGCAGAATTGCTCCATGATAGGGAAGAAGAAATAAAAAGCCAACAAGGTGCATATGCAACAACGCTGAAAATATGACATTTCGGTATCAACCAAGCAAATTTTTTGTTAGCCCAAATGAGCTAAGGTCAATACAGAAAAAACTACACTTTGGGTGCAACTCACAAATCACCAACAAAAGCACAAATAATAAAATTATAAAACGATAAAAAGAACCTAAGTCAGCGCAGAACCTGACAATAAGGGCCCAGGCAAACTCCCTGCGAAGCAGGTCGCAAGTGCTGGGATGGTTTCTCCATGCTATTATATAGGAGAAGGCCCTAGTGGGGAAAATTTGAGATTCCTAGTTTGTGGAATATGGGGATGTATTCATAAAATTGTGTATTTCCTGGCAAAAGGTGATTATGGACCGGTGGACCCTGAGTAAAAATGCAGAGACAGAAGACATCCATAATGGGAAATACGTAACAATTTATAAGAACTTAAATTCTTTTAATCGAACCAGTTTAGTAAAGAATTGTCTTACAACAATGTTTTTTTTTCTGGAAAGTTGGATGACGTGGATCAACTGCCAGACTTCTGTTACGTTGGATATCATTCCCGGTCAAGTCTGATGCCCAGGTCGCTAATTCAGATTGAGTCTGAACATTTTTAGGCCAGCCGGTCATACTAATCAATTCCAATTAAATAAATACACATTCAAACCTATTTTCCTTGCCTTTTGGATTTATATGCCAGATTGCCTGAGCGGGGAATTGAACCCGCGACCTTTGAAACCAAAGGCCAAGGTCCTACCGCTGAGCCATACTGACACGGCCGAAAGGAAGCATCCATAGATAGCATTTAACACGTTCATATATACATGTAAACATACACTATCCATTCGCCACTGGAAGGAGGCTTATTTGCCACGCCACACTCCAAGTGAAATGAATGGAACACTTAAATGTGTAATACGGATTAAAGACGGACAACCAAATTGATATTATATGTTTACATGTATATACGCACGTGTTAAATACTACCTATGGACATTTCCTTTTGGCCGTGTCAGTATGGCTCAGCAGTAGTACCTCGGCTTTTGATTTCAGAGGTCATGGGTTCGATTCCCCGCTCAGGCAGTCTGACATATAAATCCAAGTGGCAACGTAAATAGGTTTGCATCTGTATTTATTTAACTCATGTCAAGCCTTTGGCTATTTGTCTTTAAATTAATTCCCACTCAGTCTAAGCTCTATAGCACGTCTCTTCTAGGCTTTATTGTTGAACGTGCTTAATTTTAAATTAGCTTTCCTGTCTGACACTGTTTAGTTACAATTAGCCAAACCTATTACAGGGGCGAATCCCGCATGATATGAATGGTGTGGCCGTTAAGACATTTTCTTCTTCTTAATATGAATTCCCTCTGTCATAATTTATATAATGAAAGAGAAGTAAAAATTCAATGTAGATTTTGTAATTATTTTCATTACCGGTGTTAAAAAATAGACTATGGTAGTTAAGCTGATTCTTAAGCAAAAAAACATGTTTTGGTGCGATCATTTTTGTGAAGCACTCCTTTTAGCAAACTCTAGGATACGATCCTTAACTACGTGCACAATGCAAACAATTTTTCCGTGGGATACACAAAAATTAGAAAAAGGGCGAGTCATTTCAAGGAATTTATTAAATATAAAACAACAAAAATTCAGAATGTAAATTACAGTAATGGTAATCATACAAGATTCTTGTCTCTTTAACAAATTACAATATTTTTCGTATGCTTGCTTATCTTCCTGTAGCCAAAATCTGTTTTTCATGTGTTTTACCTGTTTCAAATATTCCTCTCTGAACAAGTTTACTTTCTTTTAAATTAAACTAGGTAGACGATGGAAGTCCTAGTCTTCGTATTCCTAGAATTTCTTCTTTTATATCATAATAACAGTTCATAATGTACTCCCAAATACTGAAAGAAAAATAAACCGGTAAAAAAAAACTTGCAAACAAAAAAGAAAACATAAAATATTTTTTTGGGATTGCTACTTTTTGTGGCTGAGCAGCATAAATGAGAGAAAATATTTACTTTAAAAAAAATAATAAATGTGCATATAAGAAAATCGTGCAGCTAGACTTGGTAGACCCCAGAAAGGCTACTTAAAAACTGTAAATGATTGTATAAAAACACGACTCTTTTACTCGTATCCTAATGTAAAAGAGTGGTGAGTGGAAAACGGGTACAACAGTCTTACCACCAAGGTTAGACCTAACAGGGACACTAAGTTTCCCTATTTCATATCACTAGCCAACTGAGTTCAGGAATTAAATACAGTTTGCAATTTGTGTCTACACTGGAGTAACTCGAGGTCACCAGGACGCTAGTTCCAAACAGCTGGGTTTAATTCCTAAACTCGTAACAAGACTGCCAAATTTTTTACCTTCTTGGCAATGCTATAAATTGGATCTCCCAAAAACAAAATTTGTTAAGGATTCCCGCCAAGCTTTTTTGCCAAGTTAGTCACACCCAGTAATACTTCCAAGGTTAAATGAAAAATCTGATAATTGTTAACTGTGCATTTTTCATTTACTTCATTCAACATTTGCAGTCTTAGTCGGTGAGATTAACTTAACTAAAGAGCTTGGCTTTTGATATCACGACTTCGAACTGCCGAAATGCTTGGTGGAAATCCTTAAAGGTTTTGTGGTGGGGAGATCAACTGACAACATTGCAAAGACTGACGAATTATCACCACGATTTTTTTTTAAAATCTGCCTTATCTTAGCATGCTGCAATATTTAGCGTCACTGTCAATAACCACTGCACTACATGCCACCATACACACATCGTACATGAATAGAATATGGTTTAGCATATCACATAATTGCATTAGCAAAAACATGTAGATTTGCAATTGGCTGTTACAGGCAGTGCTGGAGCAAGAGGGGGGCGAAGGGGGCGGCCGAAATGGGAAAGGGCCCCAAAAACGCTGCCCCACCCCACTCCGAAAAAGAAAATTGAAAAAAAGTTAAACTTAAAGAAATGCTCATTTGATGAGGCTAGACTAAATACAACTGGTCTTGAAAATTAATTTGTGAGTTTATGCTAGAGAACCTCGCACAAACATGAATATGGTAAAACAAATCTTAATTTTCGGCTCTGCTGTTTGGGACTTGTTCACAATAAAAATGTTAAAACACTAAAAAAAGTGCGAGCTGCCACAAATTGTGGACTTCACAGTGTGGAAAACCATCCAATACGGCGGCTGTATGAAGTCCACAATTTGTGGCCTTTTATAATGTGTTACATTTTTATTGTGAACAAGTCCCAAATTCCTGGCTGAAAATTAAATAATTGGTTCCAAACTCATGGTTTTGTTAGTTTTCTTGCCAGTCGGGCACCTCTGTCATAAACTAAATACAATAGTAATCATTCAAATGTAGCTAAATACTTTTGGCTCACCCCTACCTACCTCGCCCGTTCATGTCCGATTCTTGTATTTTCGGTGTGTTGGCATTATCTTTCTGGCACAGTGACAGATATGCGAAGAACCGTTTGGAAGGAGAGGGGGAGGTTGCAATCTGTTGTATAATAGCGATTAGCGATAAAGTGGGCGCTCAATGAGCTATTGGCCCCAGGTGCTCAAACGCCTTGCTCCGGCACTGGTTACAGGTAACTGCATGGGAGCTTACAATGCAAAAGAGCAAAACCCTTGACAATTCAGAAGGTGCTCTGCACTATTTGGCCAAACAAGGGTTCTGCAAGTTGCCTCATGGACGTATCCATTCCATGGTATTTTGTCCTTGCAAGCTGCCTTTGCCATTGCAAACACTGACGAATTATCAGCATGATTTTTTTAATCGGCATTATATTTGCATTCTTAGCATCACTGGTAATTACCAGTGCATTGTATGCCACCGTACATACATCATACATGCATAGAATACGTTTTAATATATTACATAACCATATTAGCAATAGCATGAAGATTTGCAATTGGCTTTTACAAGGAGTTGCAAGGGAGCTTACAATGTATACACAAGACCAGGAACTCTTAACAACAATTCAAAAAGTCCTCTTTACTATATGGCCAAAGAAGGGTTTTCAAAGGAGGCTCATGGACGTATCCATTACCATTACACATTAAAACAAATTATTTGTGCAGTCAAAATGCTCAGTAACACACGCGGGAAGTTTGTTTAGGGGCGTTTGAATTGAACTACATTTTTTCTTGCAAGCTGCCTTTACATCTGCTGCCAAAGACCACCGTTGTTTTATACAGGGTGAGTAAAAGTATTGACCCACTTGAGTTTACAGCCGCATGATTTGGTTTAGCCACCAAACTACCATCGATCTTTGGTCACCACGGAGGGGGCCACATTTTAGGATCAGTAAGGGATGCCACGACCCTGCCCCCTTAAATAAATTGTCTACTTCCGGTTCCTTTAGGAATACCGCATTGGTCCCAATTTGAGATATATGCGGGCAGACATTTCTTGGTGATTGCAGAAAACATCATGTAAATCGGTCAACAATAGCACGAGCTATGACCAAAACACGTTAGTGCAAATGTTGGCTTCAGTGCATAAAATAATACCCTGAGCCGTTGGGTGAATTGGTTGATTGGTTGGGTTGATTGGTTGAATGCAAACGGAACGATGTTAATGAAGGTGCGGCTAGGACATGTTTGTGCACATGTTTGTAGCACATGTAGACGCTGTCATTCGAGCTGAAGGAGCCGGAAGTCGAATATTTATTTAAGGGGAGGAGGGTGGGGAGCAGCCATGTTGATCTCAATACTTATTCCCCTGAGTGTCCAAGAAAGGACGTCTTTCTTGCTCACTGATTTCGGGAAGAGAGACACCAGTCACTAGTTGACGTTGACAGTACGTTTCTATGGCAGGCAGACACATTTGTTGATATATTTGTTCGAACCTTGAGAGGCGCTTCAAGGTCGAACACCAGTTTGTTACATGTGTTACAAACACCTGTACAAACATGTGCTAGCTGAACTCTTATTAATTTCGTTACGTTTGCTATTCCCTACTGCACTGTATTACATGCAATCAACCATTTCACAAAACTGATCAGGGTATTATTTTATGCACTGAAGCCAACATTTGCACTAACGTGTTTTGGTCATAGCTCATGCTATTGTTGACCGATTTACATGCTGTTTTCTGCATTCACCATGAATTAACTTCCCGCACATCTCAAATTGGGACCAATGCCCTATTCCTAAAGGAATCGGAAGTAGAAAATTTATTTAAGGGGGAAGGGTCGGGGCACCCCTTAATAATCTTAATATGGGGCCCCCTTCGTGGTGACCAACAATCAATGGTTGTTTGGTGGCTAAAACAAATCATGCGGCTGTAAACTCTACTGGGTCGATACTTTTGACTCACCCTGTATAGTTGCCTTCCAAATGTCCAGTCCTTTTATTAAATGAGTTCCATTGTAAGAGCCACGTATTTGTCTTATTTTTCTTATTGCCTTTATTGTCCTATTTCGACTTCAGAAACTTCTTTAACTTCTTAAGATTATTCTGTTACCTGTCCTTGTTGGGCCTTTCAGAGATCATTTCGTAAAACTTTACGAAATACACCATCCATACAAGATATGCCATCTGAAAAAATGAATGTTTTTTTTTCTGTTAGTATTTTATTCATACTTTTATGCGGTGACATGTTAACTGACAAGCAGTAAAACAAATGTTAGGTGGGGTTTATGCTAGTATGAGGAGAACTGTAAGATAATAAATTGAAAAGTAAGCCAGAAGACACAATTAAGCCGAAAATATTTTTTGTTTCTCTTTTTTTTTTCGGACATGTTAGCAAAAAACGTGCGTGTTGCGCAGTGGTACGCACAGTTCCAGTGCATGAAGTGACTTCATCCAAACTCTGTGGCATTGGGCCGTGTGTGCCACGTCGGGAGGCTGCAACAGCAGTTGCGCCTAATTCATGTTCATCTCTGACGTGTATACCATTTGAACGCATTAATTCTATTTGTATAATAATATCACACATATATGTAGGGTGGCCCATTTAAAAAAAAACGCATAACTTGAAAATTTTGTTCGAACACAAAAAAATGAAAAGGGGACCACTTTTCTGGATCACTTGCCTGTTAGATAACTTTTCTCATTCAGCTATTACATTACACATTAAAACAAATTATTTGTGCAGCCAAAATGCTCAATAACACACGCGGGAATTTTGTTTAGGGACATGTGAATCGAACTGAATTAGGCTAGTTGAGTTGAGCCTAATACACAATTAAAGAAAAAAGAAGTGATATCATATCAAAAACTAAAACTGGTAAAAAGAAACGCCAAGTTCCGAATGGTTCGGCCCTTCAAAGGAGTGATATCAACACACCAAAACATTCGCCAAGTTATTCGCACCGACTAATGGTTCGAAGGTTAAATGAATTCTAGTGTTCATTTAATATTCGAACTATTAGTCGATGCGATTAACATAGCGAATGTTTTTGTGTGCTGATATCACTCCTTTGAAGGGCCGAACCATTTAGAACTTGGCGTTTCTTTTTACCAGTTTTTGGTTTTTGATATGATTTTATTAATGGCCTCTAATGCATTGTCTACATAAGGAAATTGCAGTGGAGGGGAGGGGAAGACACGGAAAATATTGCTAGAGGACAATGGAGGGACGCTTGTCAACTAGCTTTCCTTCGATAAAACGAAAGGAACAGGCAACAAAACGCGAATTCGAGTTATTTGATGACGAAAAAGCCAAATGGGCTTGGTTAATGTCGTTAAATCCAAAGACAACAAAAATGGGCACCTGTATACTTACAAGTGAGAAGTACTTGAATTCCACCATCAGCTGTTGCAGCTCTTCTGGAGTCGGAGAAGGTTTACCACTCAGCTCATTTGATCGTTGAAGATAATGCTGGCAGAATTTCTTTTCGCAGTCGTTTGGTTTTGACGTCGTTCGGGATTGATGTACACCTACAAAACCGGAAGGGAAAAAGTTTACAACTTCAAAACGAAGTCGGCAGTAAACCATAGCCTTGCGATGTATTCTTACAATTTTTACATCGTTGCTTCCTTATAGCTAAGACGACGTAACTCAATGACGTAGCATTTGAGCGACGCATATCACCACTACAGGAAGACACGCACCCGTAAAAAACAAATGGATTTCGTTAACGACACACACTAGCTTCTTTTAAAATAGTCTCGACACCGTGCTGCATGCAGTACCTTCCTAAACTACCGAACAGAGCGAACAGAACGCACCACTGTTAAAGACAGTTTGGCTCCGAACTTGACGTCGCGCGTGCTCAGTGACGTTGCGTCAGCCGTTCCTAAACTACAACGCCGCTCAGCTAACTCAACAAGTTCAACAGAGCAATCGCTTCGTCATACCTTCACCACGACCCGACGTAGCTAATGGATTAAACCATGATTGGCTAATGGATGTTACCAGGCGAGACCAATGCCAAATTGCAAACCAGCCTTGCAAGATGGTTGCCGGTGGTGGAGCATTGAGCATGCGCGAGTTTTACAGGACAACGATTCATCGCTTACGATGGTTGACGACAAGCAACAGTATCAACGCTGCTATTACTGGGAATGTGCCGGACTGTTGCCAACACTGGTGAGTTTGGTTTGTTCTGCTCGATGGTTTTGAAAGTTACCGATCGATTAATAGGCTTACTCTCGACCCCAATTCTGCGTTAGCTGTTACTTATGAAATTAAAACGGCAGTTAAAAAAAATTAGGCATACAAGTTTAAAATTAAGCTTCCTAAAATCACGTCTCTACATCGTGTTGAATGGGCCTACACTTGAACCCAATTCTCCGTTAGCTGCTACTTATTATATTAAAACGGAGGGTAAAAATTAAGCCAAAAAGCAAAAATTTCCAAGGATACAGTTTTCTCCCACAAAAGTAAATTGCTTATTGAATGAAATGAAAGAATTAGATAAAACGTTAACACGATGCTGCCTGACAAGCAAGCTCCCGCAATAAACGTCAACAGTAAATATTTAATTATTGACTCTAAATTATATAAGTTTTGGACTTATTCACAATAAAGTAACCGTGTAAAATAGAGTAGCGAAAAACTGCAGTGACATTTCAAAGTAAGGATCCAAGTAAAACTTGAAATACGGCAACTTCATCATAACAACTTCCTGAAAAGTTTTAGCTACACTTTTTATGTGATTTTGTTGTGAACAAGACCCAAATGTTTTAGAAGTTTACAATTAAATCTTTTATAGTTAATGCGGGAGGGTCGGGAGTTGGCTTATTCCCTCCCCGCAAATTGTTTCATAAATTAAATACATTTTGGCAAATCTTATTTTCTCGTTGCGAGAAACTGAAAATAAAAAAAACTCTTTCTTACCAGTGTACTCAATTGAATTTAAGAAATACGCTACGTCGAAGCCTCGGTGTCCGGTCATCGAAACTTCCCAGTCGACAAACGTAATTTTATCTAAAGAAATAAAAACAAAAAAACAGATAGATCCGATAAATGAAGCCATCGATATTGCGACCGGAAGTAAAAACACATTTAGCTACATATAGAGATGAATGTAACACGTTTCAATAGGGAATTTTTTGAGTTCCAAATTCATCTCCCAAACCATATAAATTATTGGTTGTAATAAACACAGAAGCATTTTAAAAATCGACGCAAATTATACACTAGTAACTCGTTTACGTCCATATAAAACACTTACTTACATATGTACATTTTTTTTTTAGCTAAAACGTCTTAAAAGGTTTTTTTTGGTGTTAAGTTAAAACACTTTATTTTACATTGTAAAAACGAACGAAATATCTTTTTAGCTGCTCTACTCCATCTATGACCTGTTTCTCAATTCTCGCTGTGAGAACGCAGTTAATCACAAGCTCGCAATTGAGATGTCCATCCGCCCAGTGGTCGCCATTAAAAAAAGTCATTAAGAGGTAGAGAAACATTAATGTCGACATTAAAATTACCACAGCGTATTACCGAAGGTCTCTGTTCAATTTTAATGTGACCATAAACGCATCTCTGCCTCCTTTTGATATTTTTAACAGGAACTACTTTTTTGAAAGGCTGAACATCACGATCGCGAGGTTGCGATTAGTTTCATCCCAATTTTGGAACATGCCATAGGAATTGAACAGGGAGTTTAAGACCTAAAATGGTGAGTTACACTCATAATCAAATGCATTATGATAATGTCGTAGTCAAGCTTTATTATGTGTCATTGATATTTAATAATGCTATAAGGCTACATTTTCAGTCAGTACATCCTTACTGCCAAGACATCCTTAGAATTTACTAAATGGTATTGATGTCTGGTGTGTAGAACGCTGTTAAGCTTCATTTTGTTGTTGAAACGTGGATAAAAGTACAGTGCTGATAGCACTCCACAGGTACCCAATTTCCTCCATGAAATTACGTAACTTAAGAAACCGGGTTTTGAATAAGCAACGTGATTTCGTCCATGGCCTTGGTCATTTTATCTTATTAATGAATTTAAAAACAAAAATCTTTCAAGATGTGGTATTGCTCCGAAAAGACGTATTTTACCTCTGTTCCTGTTGTCGAATTTTGTGTTTAAGGTAAGGCCCATTTTTTAGTCATCCGTACAGCCGTACCAGCCGAGAAGAAGACTATTGTAACGACTTTGTCTGTCCGGTCGTCGCTTTTTTTCAACTTCGCAACGGTACCAGGTAGAGACGACCACGGTTTACAACGTTAGATTCAGTGTCAAAAGTAAGTTTAAAAACACAGCAAATTAAAACATCGTTACTTCCTTATAGCTGATAGGCTTCCTCGATGTAACTAAATGAAATAATAACATTTGATCGTCGAATTGAAATCCTGAGAATAACGCGTAGCCGTAAAAACAGAAGGATTTAAGCTTCGTTTAAAAGTCTCGTCGCGTTGTTGCTACCGTCGAACCAAATTCTCCATTGGGCCTATCTGCAACTTTACGAAATTAAAACTGCAGTTAAAAAAGTTAGGCCTATCAACTGAAAATTAGGCATAAAATCACGTTACCATGGCAATGTCAACTTGCTACGAGTCGCTGCTGGCTTCATCAACAACACTGTATTATATGACTCCGTCTCTACATTACGTCTCTCCCTTTACTTCCCTTCCACTTTCTATATACGTTGCGCATGACGTACTGTAATGATGTGCCCGGAGGTGCACCATGTTGCAAAAATAAATAGGTAAATGCAAAAATTAAAACTGTAGGTAAAAATTAGGCGTAAAGACTGACAATTACGCATAAAATATAAAATAGGCCTTAAAGCTAACACCTGTTTAACCGGCAATTGTGATGGTTACTGCTTTTGGATTATGTAATAGATATCGCTGTTGCAGTGCGTGATAGAGGTGTGCGCCGCCTCAACATTGGAAGTGGCGAAACTGTACAGAAGACCGGTTGCGACTAGGTAGTCGCTGCAGCCGCTTGTTTCTTATTTTTCTTATGTAAAACGTGATATACTTTTTTGTTGTAATCTTAGATGTATTTTAAAGTGCCAGTAGCCAATTTTCGTAGTGATGTACCCAATTTGTGCCTTGCTTGAGGGGGTCAGCGTTTCACGAAGTTTTTTTTTTAACGTGGAGGTACGAAAAATATCGTCAATCGCCAATACGCCTGTTTACTTTGGTTTTGCTTTCGGGTATACGCCTACGGGTTGAGTTATGTCCATAATTGTGAAACTTCAGTTCTTGTAACGTCTCGTGGTGGAGAACGGATTGGGTAGATTCGGGGGCCCCCCCCCCCCCCCCACGGAGTGGGTTATCATAATTAGCCTACGGTGACGTGTGTTGGTATAACGATAACCGATATAACGGCAAAAGTTTTAGTATGGCGATGTGCTAGCGTGACGTCAACACCGTGCATTAATAACTCATACACTTACTATCTTCTTCATTCCACACCATATTTCCTGGATATGGGTCACCGTGAATTAAAATTATGGGTGATTTCAGTTTCCTGACCAAATCTTCGACTAAACGAACTTCTTTCGTCAGGTCTTCGCTGGACGGGCAACCTTCGAAGCCAACCTTTGCCGTTGAAAGAAGACCGGTGACGAAATCAAAATGAGAGGATTTAGAGTAGTCAAACTCTGGTATAACGATTGAATGGATATGTACCATATGTTCAGCAATGAGTCTGAAAGACAAATTAATAATAACTTTTACAAGTAACTTGAAAAAAAGAGGTGGTTCACGATATGTCGTGAAAGATGGGGATGGGGACACGCGGGAGTGTGACAATTTCGGACAATAGGGTGTAATGATTAAATTAATGGAAATGGAGTTGGGAAGAGATATATCCAATTTTCTGTGAAATCAGAAATACTACACCCACAATAGTTGCGTGCACAGGAGGGGGTGGGGGGGGCAGGGACAGGGGCAGGGTGGCGTTCTACCTAGAAAACCGTGAAAATTCAGGGAATGTAGCAAGTCTGGAAAATTCAGGAAAAAATCAGGGAATTTGAAAATATTTACCAAAAATCAGGGAATTTGAACATTTTCCAGAAAATCTTTCACCTATAAAGAATAAGTATATCGGATTTAATTTTTTACTTCTAAAACCTTCACTTTATTTCAGTAAAAACTTTCATTTTAGTTTCATTTATAAGCGAAAATTTCTTAGGCTTAAGTAATGTGAGACGTTACGTGTAAAGTGGGTTTTTAGTTTTGTTCAGATTGTGGCCTTTCCTACTCTTTACCGGTACCAGTTAGGGCAGTGCAATTTTTGATTTAGCAAAGCAATGCGATTGAGTTATTGCCATTTGAATGAAATGTGAAAAAAAATATTTTAGTCGTATACTGCACCTTCCTTCGACTCAAAAAAAAAAAAATCGGGGAAAAGTGTTAGTATTGATCTGGAAAACCTGGAAAAATCAGGGAATTCCATCATGAGCTTTTGAACCTCCCTGAAGGGGGTGGCGGGGGCATTGCCCCTACCCTTGTCGAATATAATGCTTTTATATATAAAAAAAAATGTCCTGTTTTGGTTTTCTGAACCGATAAATGCTGGTGCTGCAGCCAGAGAAAGGCCTACAGGCCTAAAAAGGGCAAAAAGAAGGCCAGGAAAGGGAGAGAAAGTGGCATAAAAAGGTAAAAAAAAAGGGAAACAAGCTTAAATAAGAATAATAAAAAAAAAAAGATTTTGCCCCAGCAAAAAAAAAGGTCCCCAGGAAAAAAATCCTCAGCGTGCCCTTTCACAAAAGTTGACCCTGCCCTCTTGGTGAAGGGGATGCGCTGATTGAGTGAGTGAAGCGAAGGAAATCAGCGATTGTTAGTCAGTGTGTGTAAAAATTAGATTGAAGCATCTTAAACAGACGGTGTAACCTTATGTACGTTCACAGTCCTATGAAAGTTGTGATATCCACCCAAAACCAAAACTGGTAGAAAAACCCGCCAAGTTTCCAAAAACGGTCGGCCTTTGAAGGTAGTGGTATCATTCCACCAGGGAAAGGGCGCCAAGGTTAATCCTATTAGCCAAGTTAATCGCACCGAATAATACTTTGGACGTTAAATGAAAACTTGAAGATTGCTACCGCTAGTAGCAATCTTCTAGTTTTCATTTAACTTTCGAA
>JAHWFP010035547.1:32802-47518 GCA_023313725.1 Lithobius niger
CCCCCCCCCCCCCCCGTGTCATTTTTGAAACCACTTCTTTGAGTATGGAGGCAAATATTACCAATAAATCAATGGCGTACCGATGGGAAGCCCATTTTCAACTTTCTTCTGTGACATAGTCCTGAATGCAGTCGACAATAAATTGGTTGAAAAATTTCCACAAATTAAATATGACAAGCGGTACATCGACGATAGTTTAGCGCTTCTACCAACACAACTTAAGTTATTAATCCTCGATTTTCTTAACAGCGTCACTAAATCACTCACTTACACTCCGCTAACAACAATGCCATCCCGTTTTTAGAAGTAAACGCCATTATTAACCATAATAACCTAATCGAATTCACACACTTCAGAAAAAGTATGCATTCGACTCGGACCCTGCATGACAACTCCTATGTTGATGCCCACTACAAAAGTAAGGTAGTAATAAATGAAGTTAAACGTGTTGTCTCACACACCAGTAATGCTGGCTTATTGCAGCATGAATTTCAATACATCTTGCAAATATATGTTGAGAATGGGTTCCCACTCGGGTACGTCAACATATTAAACCCCCCCCCCCCTCCCTACGAGTCTCGTTGCTCTGCCTTACTTAAAAGGCATCTCTGAAGTCCTTTAAGAATAAACTTAACATCAATAACATCCGACTTGTTTCAAACAGCCACCAAAATATTAAGTAGCTAACCATGCACCATGATAATAAAAACAATAATAAATCAGACGACGTGTTTCCCAAATGCAATACTATTTATCAAATACCCTGTACGGAGCCAACCTGTACTACTACATATGTAGGACAATCCTTTCAAAAACTTAAGGAACGCATAGCATCCCATAAATCAAACTTCAAATTAAAAGTCGAATCCAATTCATTAGTGCAACACTGCCTTTCAACAGGCAAGTCGGTTGCCAAATACGCAACAGGCCACACCCCCAACTTGGACAAGGTCCAAATCTTGTTTCAAGAAAAACACACTAGAGCACGAAATAATCTTGAAATGCTTGTCATCCACACACACACACCACCTGTACATAACCACTTCCAGATAATAAATATCTAAAAGAATATTTTCCTGTAATTAAAACACTTAAACTCGACTCCTTAGCCAGGCATATTGTGCAACCCCCATAATGAATGCATCGCACCTATGAAACACATGACCCTGGTTTGCATACGCCTGCCTCGTGACTTGGTTTCCCAACGGAGCAGGTGGGTCGTGCTTTTCGGCTGCCATTTCTGCCTCTTTTGAGGGGAGAAATTTGTGGTTTTTATCCGTTTTAAATAACTGTTTTATGCTCTTAACGTATGATGACTTAGTGGCTTTTGCCATGTTTTAATTTTATTGCCAACCTGATGACGAAAATTGAAATTTTCGAAACGTTGTTCGTATTTTTATGTAGCACTGCTTGGTTTGCCTTCCTGTAACCCTGCAATCACCTTAAATGCTGGTCAAAGACTAGGGCTAGGTACTTAACTTCGGAGGCCTTATTGATTTTGGGGCATCTGCAGTCGTTCGTTTGCTCACATGATTTAAAATGGTACACAATATTCATATCGTCAGTATTTACATTTTTCTTAAGAGAGAAAACAACATATGAGGGTATTTTTTTTACACTTACGACCATCCTATTATGATCAAACCAATTCCTAATGACACTCAAATCATAATTTAGTTTTAGGAAGGACGTCTCTACTGAGACTTATATACAGCAAAGCAGTATCATCAGCAAATGCAAAAAGTAAACCATTAAAATCGATATCACAGAAATCATTAATGTACAGTAGGAATAGAGCTGGGCCTAATATTGAACCCTGGGGTACTCCGTGTCTAATTATTTTGAGGTTGCTACAAGTACTTGAAAATCTCACAAGTTGGGTTCTTTGATTCAGACAGCTCTTAAACCACTGAAGCGGTTGCCTGACAGACCTCTCTACTGAGACTAATGGATGCCGTACCGATAATTACTTTTGTATGCTCACTGAAACAATATTTTATACAACCAATTTTCAAAAAATAACGCTACAATTCTTGGTTTCCTACAGACGTGTGTAGCGAGTAGGTGCATAGTTCGCAAGTACGTGGGTAGTCATAAATTCCGAAACGTATTTCATAATTTTTAACTGTTTGCTTAGTTTGCCAGACCGAATTCCATAACTACAAACAGTCCAACTAATTCTACATCGTCTTCATAGTGCTGGAATACAAGTGGCGTGAGCAGGTTTTACCAAGAGCCCAAATATTCAAAAACCTAGTTAGTTGTATAAAAACCGCCAGCTCTCTTCTTGTTTCCTACTACGATCGTCCCGTTTCTCGCAAAGCGCCGAACGTCTACTGGTAACGTCAGCATTGGACGAAGAAAGCTATTTGCTGAATTACTTTGTCAAACGGAATGCACGAGCTGACTGACGTCACCTACCTACCTACCAATGGCTGACAAGCCGCTGCGAACACGATCGGCGAAATTCAAGATGGTGGCAAAGAACACTTCGAAGCTTCGATTAATGTTCTTTGGTTTCACGAACATTTCTGCAACGAGACAATTGCAGAGAACAGCTAAAAAAAAGTGTGCGGGCGTAATTTTTTTTAAATAAAATATACAAGTACAGTATGCTGGTTCGTTTAGGCCCAACGTCGCCACGTAGCCCAGTTTTGAAAGTGGGCTAGCTCTACTCATTCTGCAGCGTCGATTGGTCCATTGTTGGTTGGTCGTTGGTCGGTCGTTCTGGTGTGACAGGGGGTTGTTTTTAGTCCTGTTGGTCATCGTCGTTTCTAGTTTTTGTCGTGGCAGTCTGATCCAGCTCTAAGGATAATAAGATAACTGGTAGACTAACAATTTACTTCAAACGCAGCTAGTGTGCACAGATTCTCCCTCCCCCCCCCCTCCCGAGAGGGCAGAGGCAACGTTTACACCACAATGGAAAATAAGGAACAATTCGCAAGAACTTAAATTCTTTTAATCGTATCAGTTTAGTAAAGAGCTAGCTGTACCCCCGGCGTAACATACGCCGGTCTAGTCAGTTCCCGCATAGCTGAGCGTAACACTGTTGTGGGCCCCAGATTCCCCTATTGTGTTGTCTGAATATCCCCATCCCTGCTGCCCCTCCCTTTGAACCCCTGCTGATTTGTGTTATGGAAGACGGAGGAAGTTTCAATGGAGGACGTTTCTCCGTTCTGATACCAAGCCCAATAAACCCAACAACGGTCGTGCATGCAGTGATTGTTACTCAACCAACTTTGAAACTCTTCAAGTCGGCTCTAAGAGCTAGCATTATTAAAGCAATATGTCGATTGTTACAGGCCACATCCGTTTACTTCCCGCTCAAGTCAGATGCCCTGGTCGCTGATTCGGGGGGGGGGCTGATTCGGGTCGGATCTGAAAAATGTCAGGGCATCGGGTCATACTAATCAATTCCAACTCTGTCCAAGTTCTATAGCAAGTCTCTTCACTGTCTTCAGGGCTTTAGTGTTGAACGTGCTTGACTTTATATTAGCTATCCCATGTGACACTGTTTAGTTGCAATTAACCAGACGTATTACAGGGACAAATAGCATGACATGAATGGTGTAGCCGTTAAGACATTTTTTCTTCTTAATTTGAGCTCCCTCTGACATAATTTATATAATGAAAGAGAAGAAAAAATTCCAATGTAAAATTTGTAACTATTTTCATTACCGATATTAAAAAAACAGTCTACGGTAGTTAAGCTCATTCTTAAATCAAAAACATGTTTTGGTGTGAACATTTTTGTGAAGCACTCCTTTTAGCAAACTCTAGGATACGATCCTTAACTACGTACACATTGCAAACAATTTTTCCGTGGGATACACAAAAATTAGAAAAAGGGCGAGTCATTTCAAGGAATTTATTAAATATAAAACAACAAAAATTCAAAATGTAAATTACAGTGATGGTAATCATACCATATTCTTGTCTCTTTGAGAGATTACATTATTTTTCGTACGCTTGCCTTTCTTCCTGTAGCAAAAATCTGTTTTTCAAGTGTTTTACACGTTTCAACTATTTCAATCTGAACAAGTATACTTTCGTTTAAATTAAACTAGGTAGACGATGGAAGTCCTAGTCTTCGTATTCCTAGAATTTCTTCTTTCACATCATAATAACGGTTAATATTAAACTCCCAAATACTGAAAGAAAAATAAATCCGATAAAAACTTGTAAACAAAGCTACAGAAACAAAAGCAGTCATCACTCACTTAAATAAACTGAAGTAATTGGAAGTAATAATAAATATTGCCAACAAAAAAGAAAATATAACATAATTTTTTTTGACCTGCTAGGATTTGTTGCTGGGCAGCATAAATGAGAAACATATTTACTCTTTTTTTAAAAATAAATGTGTAAATAAAAAAAAATCGTGCAACTAGAAAGGCTACTTAAAAATTGTAAATGTTTGTAAAAAACTTAACTTCGTAAGATAAAATATAACGTAAAGGGTGGTGGGCGGAAAACGGGTACAACGGTCACTACCAAGGTCAACACCAAGGTTAGACTTAACATGGACACAAAGTTTCTTTATTTCACATTACCAGCCGACTGGGTTCAGGAATTAAATGCAGGTTTTGCAATTTGCGTCTACACTGGAGTAACTCGTGATTACCAGGACACTGGTTCAAAACAACTTGGTTTAATTCCCAGGCTCGTAACAACACTGTTATCTCCCCCTCCCCACCCCCACCCCCCAATATTACTGCTGATAATTCGCTAACCTTTGCAATGCTATAAATTGGAGCTCCCCAAAACAAAATTTGTTAAGGATTCCCGCCGAGCTCTTTGGCTAAGTTAATCCCACCGAGTAATACTTCCAAGGTTAAATGAAAAATGTGATAATTGTTAACTGTGCATTTTTCAGTTATTTCATTTAACATTTATAGTGTTAGTCGTTGGGATTAACTTAACTAAAGAGCTTGGCGTTTGATATAACGACTTCGAACTGCCAAAAAGCTTGGCGGGAATCCCTGAAAGTTTTGTGGTGGGGAGATCCAACTGACAACACTGCAAAAACTACAGCATTATCAGCATGATTTTTAAAAATCAGCTTTATATTTGCATGCTACGTATTCAGCTTCACTGCTAGTTACCACTGCACTATGTGCCACCGTACACACGTCATACATGAATAGAATACGTTTTAGCATAACACATAACCATATTAGCAATAGCATGAAGATTTGCAATTGGCTGTTACAAGCGCTGCAAAGGAGCTTAGAATACACAAGACCAGGGGGCTTAGTCTCTACTTGATCGTTTTCAAATCGCATGCGGTTTTATCAAAAGTCACGTGCGATAGAATGGGCGAGCCATGATTTTGGCGCGCTTTTTGGTAAAACCGTATGCGATTTAAAAAGTGTAACTCGAGACTATGGCCCCAGGACCTCTTAACAACAATTCCAAAGGTCCTCATTACTGTATGGCCAAACAAGGGTTTTGGAAGGAGCGTCATGAACGTATCAATTTCGGGGTGTGTTTTTCTTTGCAAGCTGCCTTTACACCTGCTGCCAAGGACCACCCTTATGTCATATAGTTTCCTTCGAATATCCAGACTCTTTATTAAAGGAGTTCCATTGTAAGTGCCAAGCATTTGTATTATTTTTCTTATTGCCGTTCTTATCCTATTTCAACTTCAAAAACTTCTTTAACTTCTTAGGTTTATTCTCTTACCTGTCCTTGTGGGGCATTTCCGACATCATTCCGTAAAAATTCACGAAGTACACCATCCATACAAGGTTTACCATCTGAAAATGAATGAATTTTTTTTCTGTTAGTATTTTTTTTATACTTTAACGCTGTGGAATTTTAACTAACGATCAGTAAATCAAAAGCTAGAAGGGGGTTTATGCTAATATAAGGAGAACTCTAAGGTGTTAGATTGAAAAACAAGTCAGATGACACAATTAAGCCGTAAATATTTTTTATTTTCCTTTTTTCAGACATGTCAACAAAAAACGCTTGCATGAAGTGACTCCATCCAAACTTTGTGGTTCCAGGTCGTGTGGTCGGTGCAGTTGCACCTGATTCATGTTCATTTATGGCGTGTATGCCATTTGAACACCTTAAAGGCCGGTTGCCACCAAATTAGCATTGCAGCATCTATCGAGTTCTCTCTCATAGGAAGCAAAGGATTGCACATAGCAAAACATTAAACGCAACAAACAAACCACGTGACCCCTTAATTATTGAGTAAAAATGGTGTGTGGCCTCTTTGCACCAAGCTATAAAGATTAACGATACTGATGTCACTAGATGGCGCCACGCAAAAATATAGAAAATCCCCTGGCGCCATCCAGTGACACTAATATCGTTAATCTGTACAGCTTGTTTCCAGGTGCACGAGGGCGTACCAGATTTTTACTCAATAATTAAGGAGTCACGTGGCTTGTTTGTTGCGTTTAAAAGTATTGCCTTGTGTATTCCTTTGCTTCATGCGAGAGAGAACGCCATAGGCCTAGTTGCTGCAATGCTAATTTGGTGGTAACCGGCCTTTAACGCTATTTGTATAATAATATCACACATGTATGTAGGGTGGACCATTTAAAAAAACGCGTACCTTGAACATTTTGTTCAAAAGATGGGACCATTACATTACACTACACATCACAGTTACATCACATTACACTATTACATTACACATTAAAACCAATTATTGTGCAGTCAAAATACTTAGTAACTTACGCGGGAATGTTGTGTAGGGGCACGTGAATTGAACTGAATTTGTAGTAAAGTCAAAATGCAATAACAAATTGCAAGCAAGAACAGAAAATTAACCTATTTTATTAATTGCCTGTAATGCATTGTCCATATCAGGAAATTGTAGTTGAGGGGGGGTATGGGAAGGGGGGGGGGGAGAGAAGGAAGAGATTGATAGAGGAAGTGAAAGGTTCTTTACTTTAGACACCTCTATAATAATTGATCAATATCAAACAATTTTTGTTACAAATTAGTTTTAAGTATATCTTTGTCAAGTAACGGAAGCGCAAAGCATCATGGGGATTAAAACTATTTAGCGCCGCTAAAACGAATTGATCACGTTAAGAATACAAAATTAATCGGCTTAAAATACATCATAATTCAGATTAGGACATTAAAATCATTTTAAGGGCGTAAGAACTAGCTGATCAAGTTTTATTTTTAAAATCCAACATTCAATTGTAAAACGGGATGTCGTCACGAGTGGAGCTAAGTATAACGCACGGGTATGTGTTCCGAAAACGTCCGAGTAGCGTGCTCATTTGCCGTTCAGGCTGAAGCTTCATCTGTGGTTTTCGTTTATTGTAATGAACTATATACAGTTTGAATCGAACACAGAATAAGAACTTCAACTTCGGATGTAACCCTCGCAAGAGTATTTCGTCTGTTTCCGCAGGTATTGTCGCTATTACAATGGTTACCATGGCAACGATGCCACCATTTTGTATTTCAAGTTTCGCCTCCTAAGAGAACCAGACAAGTGCTGCCTTCTGGTGCCGTTGGTGGAAGCAGGTCTTTCTTTACCCCACGTTTTCAGAAAAGCGTCACTACCTACTAATCTACCCTGGCCCACAAGCTGCTTATGTTGATTTATGTGTAGCGCTGCAATGGTTTAAGAGTTATGAAATTTTTTTAAATCTGTTCATTTAGCACAAAAATCCTGTGCACGCTAAACTATAAACTAGTTACGACAGCAGAAAACTATACGGTCGGTTCGGCTTCGTGATCAGCCAGCAAACTTGTGTTTTTTCAGCTAGTGTTCGAATAGCAAGCTAAACAGAATGGGTTCATCAAGCGTTAAATGAATACAGATGCAAAGGACTTTTCGCAGTAGCGGTTCGTCTGCGTAGGCAGGGCAGCCTGACCAATTTGTTATACAAGTCCTGAAACTCTTAACGCACACAACTGTGAATTAATATTTCATTACCTAGGGGTTTGAATGATATCTCTGTAATGTGTGGTGCAGTGGCAACCCGGACCACTGCACTGTGACTGAGGTTGGCGCTAATGACCAAGCTGTCGACGCGCCCTTAAGCCTCATCGGCCCCCCCCCCCCCCCTCATTACCTAGGGTTTTTTTTTTTTTTACAATTAAGTTTAAATCTTAGTCTACTGTGATTACTTTTCCTGTACTGCTATGAACGATTCCACGAAAAGCAGACATGGTTTGTAAACAAACGATAAGCTTCCCTGCCACATGCATGCCACCAAGAATTTATTGGGTTGGGAGGCGAATTTGTGACTGAGACCCATTCTGAAACGTATTGGATACTTTCGTAGTAGTTCAGTCTTAGTTCAGTCAGCCATGTGTTTTATGTGGGAATTTCTACTTAGTTTTTAGCCTAAAATTAAACGAAACTAAACAAAACTAGCTTGGTTGTAATTTAGTTTACTTCAGATTTGGGCTGAAAAATGAGCAAAAATGACGATTTGGAACACGTGGCGCCCTCTGAAAACTCTAACGGAACTAATAGGGACGAATCTAACGTGTTTCAATAGGGACGCTTTAGAGTTACAAATTCTCCTCCCACACCCTATGAATTCTTGATGCCACTAACGTGAGCCCAAACAGTAGGCTGGTTTAAAGTTGCCTACACTGTCGGAACTTGAACCTGCTACGCGTATCAATGCTCCTTATGTGTGTACAAGACATGCCATGCTATTGCTATCCAGTTAGTCTTAGTCCCCCTTGCCTAATTCTAGCAGGAAAGCCAACCGGTTCGCCACTGACGCGCGCGCGTTACTACAGTGTTGTATTTTAGCCTGCATGTACGACAGCAAAAATTCGCAGAAAAAAATTGAATTTTTAAATATTTCTCCCCTTAAAGCTTCATGACAAGGGATTTTCCTGAAACTAAACTATCATGACTTAACACATTAAATTACTTCGAGTGAAGTAAGAATCAATTACTTAAAAAAACAACAATCGAAATTGAGAATACACGTCCTTTTTTTTTCAAAGTTGACAACCCCCTCCCCCTTCCACCCCTTACCCTCATCCCTCCCAACATACACCACAAATCCAAGCCAATCCACTTGGAGTGAGCACTTGCCGTCACTTTTCGACTTAAATGAGATTGCCTTAGCAGGGACTTGATCCTTCAGCGGTTACGCACGCACGCACAGATAAAACGAAAGGAACAGGCAACAAAACATGAATTCAAGTTATTTTATGACGAAATGCCAAATGGGATTGGTTGCTGTCGATAAATCCAAAGACAACGAAAATAGGCATCCGTATACTTACAAGTGAGAAATGCTTGTATTCTACCATGAGCTGTTGAAGCTCTTCTTGAGTCGGAGAAGGTTTACCACCTATCTCATTTGATCGTTGAAGATAATGCTGGCAGAATTTCTTTTCGAAGTCTTTTGGTTTTGACGTCTTTCGGCTTTGATATATACCTACAAAACCAGAAGGAAAAAAAGTTTACAACTTCGAAACGAAGCCAGCTGTAAGCCTTGCCATGTATTCTTACAATTTTTATACGAAACAATACCGTTTTGGAAGGTACCGATCTATGAATAGGCCGGACCACTGCACTGTGACTGAGATTGGCGCTAATGACCAAGCTGTCGACGCGCCATTAAGCCTCAATCCCCCCCTCGATGAATAGGCTTACTCTCGAACCCATTACTCCGTTAGCTGCTACTTACGAAATGAAAACGGCATGTAAACAAATTAGGCCTCCTAAAATCAGGTTGCCACGGCAATGTGAAGTCTCCACACCGTATTGAATAAATGAGTAGGCCTACTCATGAACCCAATTCTCCGTTAGCAACCATTTCCAAGGATACTATTTTCTCCCACAAAACTAAATTTGTAAATTGAACGAAATGAATGAGTGGGGTAAAACTTTTCACGATGCTGCTTGACAAGCAACTTCCCGCAATAAACATCAATAGTAAAGATTTAATTTTTGACTTCTAAATTATATAAATTTGGGACTTATTCACAATAAAGCAACGTAAAATGTAGTAGCTAAACTGCAGTGACCTTTCAGAGGAAGGATCCAAGTAAAACTGAAATACGGCTTCTTCATCATAGCAATCTTCTGAATTTTACGTGATTTTGTTGTGAACAAGATCCAAATGTTTTAGAAGTCTAAAATTAAATTTTTTATAGTTAATAAGGGAGCGTCGGGAATTGGCTTATTCCATCGCTGTAAATTATTTCGTAAATTAACTACATTTTGGTAAATCTTATTTTCTCGCTTGTGAGAAACTGAAAACAAAAAAGTTCTTTCTTACCAGTGTACTCAACTGAATTTAAGAAATATGCTACGTCGAAGCCTCGGAATGAGGCCATCGAAACTTCCCAGTCGACAAACGTAATTTTATCTGAAGAAATAAAAATGAAAAATGGTTAGACGCGTTAATCCGATAAATGAAGCCATCGATATTGCGACCGGAAGTAAAAACGTAGCGCCCCAGACAGAGATGCCTCTCACACATGTAGAAACGTGGAAGTTAATCGTATTCTTTACGACCAGTCTGCTACTCTTAAAACTTTCTTTTCTGCAGGAGATGCTTGTCTGCACTACCACCAGTCGTACATAGAGCACTGGTATAGCTGGCAGCACGCAATCAGAACTGTGGAGAGCCACGCTTTGTGCTGGATGATAAGCACCCTAAACCTTCCCCAATCAGAAATGCCAGGAACTCTCTACCGTTATTTACCTTGCAGCAAATCCCAATAATGCTACCATTTTCATGAGTCCGTAGCACCCGATACTGGAAAAGCCATTGCGTAAAAGCACACGGTTTATTTTTCGTGGTCTGTGTGTTTTCAAAATAAACTTATTCCATAGTGTTGTCGAGCCAAAGTACAAAAGTACCAATGCAGATCCGGTAACAAAATGAATTCTACGCAAATTACAAGCAGAGCAGAAGGAGTTTCTTAAAGTAACTGCAAAAGTTACCATTCATTTCCCCGATTCTAGCTGGACGCAAGAGCTACCTTTAACTTTCGGTCGCAATAGCAATAGTAGCAACATCGACGATACCCCATAAAATAGTTGAAACCATAAGCAGATAAAATAGTTATCCGATAATCTTAATCCGATAATATAGTTAGAACCTTAATCCGATAGTGAGACACCTTAATTCGATAGTTAGACACCTTAATCCGGTAGTTAAACACATTAATCCGATAGATAGACACCTTAATCCGATAGATAGAAACCTTAATTAAATAGACCTTAATCCTATATTTAGACACTTTACTCCAAGAGATGGACACCTTAATCCGATAGATATAGTCAGACACCTTAATCCGTAAAAGGCCAGGGGAGTCTCAAAAGGAGAGGCAAGTCGTGCAAAGTAAATGAAAAAAGTGTTTTAAAATAAACATATTTTAGACGCACCCTGTGAACGTTTTTTTGCCGTTTTAACTAAAACCCATACAAAAGCGCTTCACAAATAGCATTGGCTAAAAAAAACTTTCAAAACATTAGCATTTTTATAATGTTGCGCACGTAAAATGTACTTAATATAACACTAGTGTTCAATCTGGAAAACTTTACAACCACGTGCGTAAAAAAAATGTGGTGACGGAAGTGTTTATTTTATAGCACGTTGAACACGATCACCTTCGATAAACACAAGTCCCAAAAACGTATACGTTGTAATAAAAACAGAAGCATTTTCTCTTAAACAGTTTCTTCACTCCAGGTATGTGTTATAAAGCGACGTAAATTATACGCTAGTAAAATATACTCGTATACGTCCTTATAAAACGCACATTTGCATATTTTCTAGCTAAAACGTCTAAAAGGTTTTTTTTTGGGTGTGTCTAAATCGTGTTTAAAGTTAAAACATTTTTTTTTACATTGCAAGAACGCACGAAGTAACTTTTTAGCTAGTCTCGTCCATCTATAGCCTGTTTCTCAATCAGAAGGCAGTTAATCACAATCTCGCGATTGAGATGTCCATCCGCTCAAAGAAGTAGTCCCCATTTAAAATATCATTAGGAGGCAGAGAAACATTAATGTCGATATTAAAATTACTACAGCGAATTACCGAAGGTCTCTGGGGGTAATTTTAATGCGGACATTAACGCATCTCTGCCTCTTTTTGATATTTTTAACAGGGACTACTTCTTTGAAAGGCTGAACATCACGATCGTGAGGTTGTGATTAGTTTCATCCTAATTTTAGAACATAACATAGGAATTGGTGAGGGAAGAGAATACCTAAAATGGTAGGTTACACTCGTAATCAAATGCATTATAATCACTTCGTTGTCAAGCTTTATTAGTGTGCCATTGTAATTTAATCATGCTATAAGGCTACATTTTTTTTAGTCAATGCATCCTATAATTCCATACTGCCAATACATCCTTAGTATTATGGTATTGATATCTGGTATGTAGAACACCGTTATGCTTCATTTTGTTGTTGAAACATGAAGTACTGATAGCACTCCACAGTTACCCAATTTCCTCCATGAAATTACGGGACTTAAAGAGACCCGGGTCTCGAATAAGCAACGTGGTTTCGTTCGTGGCCTTAGATATTTATCTTATTAATGAATTAAAGAAAATTCCTTTAAAATGCAGTATTGCTCCGAAAAAACTTATTTAACTCTGTCCCTATTGTCGAATTTTGTGTTTCAGGTAATGCCCCTATTTTTTCTTATTTTTCTCTTATGTAAAACGTGCTACAAGTTTTGGTTGTAATTTTAGATGTGTTTTGAAGTGCCAGTAGCCCAATTTTCGTAGTGATGTGCCCGATTTTTGTCTTGCTTGTGGGGATCACCGTTTCACGAACTTCTTTTTTTTTAATGTGAAGGTACGAAAAATATCTCCATTCAGAAATATGCCTGTTTACTTTGGTTTTGCTTTCGGGTGTACGTATACTGGTTGAATTTTGTCGCATAATTATGAAGGCTCAGTCTTTTTAATGTCTCATGGTGGAGCACGGAGTGGGTAGGTTCCCCCCCCCCCCGGCCCCCTCGTAAAAATACTTACTATTTTCTTCATTCCACACCATATTTCCTGGATGTGGGTCTCCGTGAATTAAAATTATGGGTGATTTAAGTTTCCTGACCAAATCTTCGACTAAACGAACTTCTTTCGTCAGGTCTTCAATGGACGGGCAACCTTCGAAGCAAACCTTTGACGTTGAAAGAAGGCCGGTGACGAAATCAAAATGAGTGTTTTTAGAGTAGTCAAACTCTGGTATAACGACTGAATGGATATTTGCCATATGTTCAGCAATGAGTCTGAAAAACAAATTGATAACTTTACAAGTAACTTGAAAGAAAAGGGGAAGTCCACGATGTCGTGAAAGAATTAAACAGGACGGAAAACCGACGGCTCAACAAGAGTTAAAAATATACAGATGCAAACCTATTTACGTTGCCTTTTGGACTTGTATGTCAGACTGCCTGAGCGTGGAATCGAACCCACGACCTTTGAAAACAAACGCCGAGGTCCTACCGCTGAGCCATACTGACACGACCAAATGGAAAGGTCCTTATAGGCAGCATTACACACGTGCATATATACATATAAACACCCACGTTCCAATCGCCACTGTAGGGACGCTTATTTACGGCACCAATAAGCGTGAAAGATTGTCGTTAAAGAGGGGGAGTGTGACAATTTCGGACAAGAGGGTGTAATGATTAAATTAATGGAAAGTGGTTGGGGAAGATATATATGCAATTTGCAGTGAAATGAGAAATACTCTACTCACAGTTACTAGTTATCAATCATCAATCCTCATCATTAAAACTATGCAGTGTGCTTGCTGGCTTGTTTGTCCATCTACTCCTTTGGAAGTAGAAGATGCACATATGAGAAATGTGTCGAAAGAAAACAATAATCCGGACGTTTAGTAAGCCTGTTTTTATCACCTGATAACGCGTCTGTAAGCGTGACATTAGTGAAAAGGCACCCTTCGCAACAATCACGCAAGCAAGTAAGCGCACTGCATCTTTTTTAATAATGAGGATTGATGACTGATAACTTGTAATTGTGAAGAGGTTTTAAAAATGAATAACCGATGCATTTAAAAAAAAAATATTAGCTTGACCCGTGCATGCTGCATGGTGGTTGAAGTTTCTGGACTTACATTATCCCGGTGTTTTGTCGTGTTAAGCCCGTGTCAGACTGCAAGATTTTTTTTACTCCAGACGCGACTTTCCTTAGGGCAGGAATCGATTCCCCCTACATTTAGTCGTGTCTTTAGTTGGTTTTCTTACGAGCAGATTTTTCTTCTGTTCTCGACTGTTCTCTGGGTCAACAAACACCCCATATGGCTTGCTCCCTTTGCGTCCAGCTTTACCCCTTTTTCTGGTATGCATGGTATGCGTTGGTCTTTATCAGTCACGTGAGAAAAAGTCGGTACCCCGAGGACTGGCCGCGTTGCTTGGCCATCGAGCGGCAACGACTCTTAAATTTCTCCCAACCCATGTCGTCTGCCCCCTGTCACACGAGCCAACTTACCCTGCCCACCCGATTTTTAGTCGTGTCGGGAGTGAAAATCTTCTCGTCTGACATGGGCTTTAGGAAAGTAACTGGCGCTTTCAATTTCTTCCCCCACCCCGCCCGAACACCCTAGCCCCTTTCCAGGTCCCCTCCTCTCCTGGCAGCCCGGGCCCCCCACAAACCCCTGGCCTGGCGGTAAAATCCCCCCCCCCCCCCCCTCATGCTCTTCGTTCTCTTTTTCTCCCCCTTCCCATCACTCCCTGCCCGGAAAAGTCGGGACATTTCCACGGATATT
>JAHWFP010035548.1:0-16018 GCA_023313725.1 Lithobius niger
GACGTATACCTTAGTTTTAATTTTGTATTGACTGTTTTTGAAGTAACCGGAGGTTATGAAAAAAAATCGGCTAGAAGTGTTGGAAGGACACTACTGTACCAACATATGACAGATTTCAGTGCCTTACTTGACGATTAAATGACACTACTTTTTAAGGAATTTTAAGAAGATCTGCTTTCTTGTGATGTTAGCGCAATCAGCAAATGCGTTGGATATATAGAACATAAGAAGGCTGTGATGCTATAGTTCGAGTCTTGGCAACGGCCTATTTTTTTTATTTCAAATTAATGGAGCAAGCAAAGCTCCTGATTTAGTGAAATGTAGATATGCCTACATTGAAACATTGTTTTTTTTTTTACATACTTTTGATAGTAGCAATGCAATCGTTAGTTCTGCGTTGTGGCAAAATGGTTCTTGTAATCGACTTGGGTTTGATTTAGATCTTACCCTAACGGCTATTACTCTTCGATAAAAGATTCAACCGACTTTAATTTTATTCGCTACATATTAATTATTTTAGTCTTGTATGTAAATTGTGATTCGAAATCCCTCAAAGTGACGTTTGAAAGGTATCGTGGGAATTCTTTGCTTAATCTACAGTTTATTCAGTTCACATTAATTTGCAGGCAAGGCAAATTGGTAAGAGAAACGTCCGCTGTCAGACTCAGGCCCATAAAGCGTATAGTTTAGAAGTACATTAATTTTAATTTTCACCTCGAATTGTGCGAGTCTTGGTCACCATAAAAATATAAATAAATGGTAAAAAAAAAATGAGGGTAGGGCAGACGGAGATGCTTGCAAAAACCAGTGGATCAGAAATCGTGAAATTATCTAGTTACAGCGTCTCCTCCTCCCACTGCGGAAATCTCCATCTGCCCTCCCGTAATTTTTTTACTTGCACTACGACGGTAAAATATTAAGGACGGAAATGTCAATTTTCAGCCCCTTATTCGAGCCTTTTTTTCTTCCAAACCTATAAAAGTTTGTTTCACTCTCAAAGGAAATTTGTTGGCCTACGGTCACATACGTCCCGTCCATTCTTATTTTATATATGGCTTTGTAAGTGATTTCGTCCATTTTTTATTTTGGCCGTAAGTCAAATGCCGGACACTTTTAAAGATGGGGAAGAAACATTTTAGTTGACGCGCTCTCTGTGCCACAACTTTTTTTTATTATTTAGTATTGCATCAATACAAAAAGCAGAACCGAAATTGGACGCGCCCCAAAAGCTACCCGAAAGTAAGCTTCTCTGCTAGGTGTATAAGTTTGGCAGGTAAACCCACCATTTAGGAATTGCAAATTGGGGTCGACACATCGTTTTCACGAAGTAGCCCCCTTCGATCATCTCAGAGAGTTAAAAAAAATATGCGTTGTAGAATTTTAAAAACATATACGAAGCACTACGCAGATGAACGATCTTGTACTAGAGATCCTTCGAAAAATGAAGTCAACTCAAATTTATTGCTTCGAAATATAAGCTACTGTTTTTTCCTTATGTGCGCAGTGCTTCGTGGGTTTTTTAAACTCTGATCTGCCGTATCGTGAACGAGAATGATATTTTTTTTCGAACTTTCACACCCGTTTATCCATGGGAAAAGGGAATGGGTATCTTTGGTATGTCCATTTTTTTTAACCAACGTCGTACTTGTTTCTGTTTCAATCGTCATTGTCATTTAGAAATATCTAAAGAGTCCAACTTTCGCCCAGGAACAGTCGTTTCTGTTAGCTTATAATCCGTTTTTTTTTGTTTTTTTTGGTATAGTGTTTACTAATCTGTTTGTTGCTGTTCGTCATACCGTTACTTATTTTTATTATTTTTTTTGTATGTGTATGTTGCCACTCTGTGGTAGCCGGTACAGAAAGTACAGTCCGGCCTTACAAGTAAACCAGGGAGTAATTATACCGTTTCAGATTCTACTTGTTTTAACTGTCAGGCCTGCTACCGAAGGAGTCTTTAACCGTGATGCCCTCTGGTGACGAACTTTTCAAACAGACCCGCTAGCGTTGCCCACATTCTAAACACAGCATCCACCTTCCAGATTCTCCGTCATCCAATAGGCTGATGTCGGTCACGTGATCTCGTTTTAGTTATGAAAATTCGCGGCGCTGCTGCAAAGTGTTGTTCCTTTTTTTTAATTTACCGCTATTTTCTTTATATTGCTCGAAGATTTTAGGGTGCTACATCTAGTAGTTGAAAAGGTGAAAGGGCGCCTTTACATTTATTTCCTTCTTCGGAGAGTAGCCTACACGTTTTGTACGCAAATTTGTCGAGAAAAGTGTTACATTTCGTACTTTTCGTGGAAGTGAATAAAGAATTTTTTTATTTTTAAAATATTTTTTATTTATTAGAATATTCTGACCCTATACTGGATGAATGGTTTGTTCACACACCCACCCTTACCGTCGTAAAACTTTCTTCCCCTTTGCCTTCTTGCCTGCAGTGACAGCGTGGTGTCACCGAATTTCTGTAACAGGCACTGTATCTTCTTTGGGATGCCCCGATCGTTGAATTTTTGTGAACAACTGTGAACAACATTCCAGCATCTGCTTAATCGCAGCCTACGCTTTGAGGCCGGTGTTTGCAGATTTGCAAGTATTGTTTAAAACAATGTAAAACAATGGAACTGATCATTCAGGGCCCGTAACTCCGGAATAGAAGACCAATCGAAATGTTGCGTTCATTTGCACCATGGTAGAGCCTGTCCATATACCGATTCCGTACCATCACACACCAAATTTAACTGAGGAGATGCGGAGACAAAATTCACAAAAATTCGGCTCGGTAAGGTTTTAATATAAGCCTACGTATAAATTACCCCAAGAACTTGAGTTCCGTTACAAACGAAGACTGTTGGAACTTTACTAAACTCCCGTTTTGGATCCCCTGAAGCTAAAAAAAAAAACTTCAACAAGTTATGATCACGATTATTGATCAAGATTGTTATAAATTTAAAATAAAAAATTAGCTTGCGAGAGTTCTCACCACTGTAGGTTCAAATCCCGGACAGGTCCTCATAATGTGACGACCACAGAATGAAAGAGACAAAGTTTTAGTTTGATCCCAAAGCAATCTGTTGTTTACTCTTCTGTCGCAGTTCTCAGTCTTTATACTTTAAGGGGTCTTTGAGCTCTATTGAGCACCCTGAACTGATGTCTAATATAATCGTTGAAAGCTCGTCCAACACGTTGTGGTGTGTTAAGCCTAAAACCTGTGCGCAAGCCACCTTGTGTACCAAGTCTGATCCTTTACCGTCGTTTCCCCCCCCCCCCCTCCCATTTTGTAGGGCGTGAAACAATGGTCAAGCGGACTGATCTGGTTCGAAAGATGACGAAATGGGAAAACCCCGAGAAGTTATATACGTAAAATTATTAGCGGTCTTTGATCTCAGACATTAGTGACGGATGAGCCTGGGTCATGCTGTACAGGCCATGCATCACAATGGTAATGTACTGCTTGGCGTATAACGAATTGAAGCGCCCAACTTGACCAATTTTTTTAATGCATTTTCACGCCATGATCGCTCAGTCATTAAATCCATTGGTCTCAGAAGTCTCCGATGCTAGGTCGAGTCTTGGCAACGATCTAATTTTTATGTAAAAATATTATTTACTTAAAAATGTATTGACATCAAATTAAAAATGCGAGCAAAGATGCTGGTTTGGTTAACATCTGAGTATTGAATGAGTTCGTCATTTCCATGGAGACTCTGTTACAGTATTTAAAAATGCCAAAATGTATGGTGTAACCTCCTAACAGGCAGGAATCCCCACAAATGCAACCATAATACACAATTTTAATTTTCGGGTAATTATTTGCGCTCTTGGTCACAATAAAAGATGAAATGAGAATAAAACCTCACAAAATGTGGAGACAAGTCAACTATAGTGTTCAGCCATCTTAGTAAAGATGGCTGAACACTATAGTTGGCTGTCTCCGCATTTTCGTGTGTTTTATTCTCATGTTATCATCCTTTTTTGTGATCAAGAGCGCAGATATTGCCCGAAATTTAAAGTTGTGTGTTATACTTGCATTTGTGGGGATTCTTGCCTGTCAGGTTAAACCATACATTTTACCATTGACAAACAATTTAATTTGAAGTTTAAAAATGCCATTGGATTCTTGAACGGGCCATAAAACTGGACGTCAACATCTGGTTTTGAGTGGCAATAACATTTTAGACTTCACTTTAAGGTTTCGTTGGTATTAAGAAACCATTCGAGATTCGAGGCTAAAGTGAGTGACTTAAAGTGAGTGAATTCGAGCGTGGGGCAGGCTTAAAGCCTTACATTTAGATGCCGTTATTAGTTTATTCGTAATTATTGTGGCCGTGAATCAATTTCATTTCATTGATCAGATTCGGAATTTTCTTTTTGAGTCCGTGACTTTCTGATGAATTTTAGAGGTTAGAAAGAAGCTACTTAAAATATATAAGAGCTGAAATACAGCGAATTCTGCTCTACAAACAAACATAAATATCAAATAGGAAGGAAAAAGACGAAACCAGTATAATTTTCAGAGTTCTTAAAATTTTCCCTGATGTGCTCAGAACTCTCAACGTGGGATTCATTATCAAATAATACGATTTCGTGATTAATTGCTTCAATTTGTTGTAAAACATGGACTGGTGCACTTTCTTTTTCGTTTTTGTTCTCATGTGAAGTGAAAGTTTGTTCAGATCTGTTCTTACTGTGTAAAGTAATTAAGTGGCTGTAGCGACAACCTGGTCGCAACCGGTCTTCTCTACACAAAGCGAACTTTTTAACGAAAATGTTGAGGCACACACATCTATCACGCATTGTTAACAGCTATCTCTATTACAATCTAAAAGTAGTAACCATCACAATGAAGCCGCATTGGCCCCTCCCCGTCACCCAATCACAATTGCCGGTTAAAATGTGTCAGCTTTTAGGCCCAATTTGATATTAGACGTGATTGTCAGCTCTTAGGCCTAATTTTTATGTGCCGTTTTAATTTCGTAAGCAGCAGCTAACGGAGAATTGGGTTCAACAGCAAATCTATTCATTTTCACAACACGGTGTGGAGACTTGACGTTGCCGTGGCAACGTGATTTTAGGCATAATTTTCAGCTTTAAGGCCTACATTTTTTTTTATCTGCCGTTGAAATTTCTTAAGTAGCAGCAAATGGAGATCTGGGTTCGAGAGTAGACCTATTCATTCATGCAACACTGTGTCGAGAGTTTTTTTAATGAAGCTGATGTATGTCATTAACGAAATCCTTTTGTTTTTATGGCTGCTTGTCTTCATGTAGTGGTTAAATGCGACGATCAAATGTTATTGTTTCCTTGAGTTGCGTCGAGAAAGCCTATTAGCTATAATTAGGTAGCAACGATGTTTTAATTTGCTGTGTTTTTTTAAAATCCACTTGACTACCATTGAAAACGGCGACGAATGGACGGACGGACGGACAAAGTCGTTGCTGTTGTCTTGCCAGCCGTTTCTGCTGTACAGACGATTAATAGGAGCGAAAGCCTTACAAAAGACGAAGCTTACTTGTGCTGTGTTGTTTCCAAAACTGTTTGGCTAACATAAAAAATGGCAGTATGTTGTCTAAGCTGAATTCGATGCCTACTCATTGTGGCAACCGTCCCTGTACAGCAGTCGACATCACATTTGGAACACTTCAAATGTTGTACCGAATGCGGCGTACGGATTAATCGTTCCTGGTACATGCCAGTGTTTGTGCATTACTTAACATTGTTTAAATAGAACAGCGTTGCATTGTTGCAGCACGTTTCTAAGCTACAGGTAGTTCGAATAAGGCAATTTTCGAACGTAACAATGCCAAGATTAACAATGGAGTTTTCGTCCAGAAAAAAAGACCTGCTTCAAACCCCGTGAGGCAAAGAAGTATTCAAAATTCGTTGTCCAGTACTGTTACAGTGAATGTTGAAACGTGAAGTAGCATAATCCAGCGAAGCTTGATAGAAAATCCTAATTTGTGTCAGTATCTGAGTGTCAGTATCTGTCAGTGTCAGTATCAGCCCAGATGGTCTTTCATGATCTATCTCATACAATAAGTTATCGACTCCCTCACTGGTAAGCAAAGCTTCGCGGTAGGAAACCATTGGGTAACGTTGAAGTTCATTTAATTATTTAGAGCAGCCTATTACGTAATGTCACCGGGCCTAGTAATTGGAGAAAAACAAAAAGTTCTTGTGCTAGGATTCGAACTCAAGACCTTCTGTTTATGATTCTTGGCCACTCAGTAAAATGTTTTTCTTTTTAACTGCAATCCTGACTGTTCTGAGGCCCCACTCTCAATGACGCTAGAAAGTTCCTAAGAAACAACCAGGGCCAGATAAACAATGAGGCAAATGAGGCAGCTGCCTTGAGCCCCAGTAGACCAGGGCCCCCACGACTACTTAAATTTTTTTCGATTTATTTTTCAAATGATGATGTCGTAGTTATATCATGTTTGTTTATGTTAGACTAGCAAAACTTGAAAAAAAAAAGAAACCCTAGGACTTTTACACATTTTCAAGTTTACTTTTTTTATGGGCCACCCTTTATAGATTGCCCCCCCCCCCCCCCCACTCCCATACAACCTGATGCGTCGGGCCCCACAACGTTTTATCCAGGCCTGGAAACAACCAGATTTCTTTGACCGGGAGTGTCTGTGGGGCGAGGGGGAAGAATTTGTAGCGGGCAGCATGACGCATTTTTTGTAGCAGTCAGAGAGAGAAATAATCTTTTTTCAACCAGAATTTATCCCCTTTGGTAAGCAATTCTGGTTTGCAACTTTTTTCCCCGAGTGTAAATAAACACAAACCAAGTGCTATTCTGTTCCATTTACGATATTACCCTTTTTTTCCCCTACACTTTCTTTCTTAGTTAGCTAATTGATCCCGTCTTTCCTTTCTCTCCTTCCCTTAAATTAGAGCTCGTGCAGCACCGAGAATTGCGCGCTAATGCAGACATTTTATGCAATTTAAAGCGCATTAAAAAATTTGATGTTTTATAGATCAATTTGGGGATTCATTAGAGCTATACGGTGAAACGAGAAATCCAGTTATTTTTACGAGATGCCAGAGCGGCTCGTTTTAGCATCATTTTTTTGTTTTAATTTTTCGTGGCTTGTAATGATTTTTTTTTTTTCACTTATTAATTTTTTACTCATTTTTTTTTTTGGGGGGGGGGGGTATAAGACATCCCTAGTAACAGTTATGGAAAAGAAAGAATTTCGTTCCAGCGGCAAGGAAATAAAAAAATGAAATTAATTTGAATTGGTTCCGTCCGGTGGTAAAATAAAAATAAATATATTATGTGAAGAATAAAAAATGACTTTCGTAATATGGAGCTATTGGGAGTTGGTATTTTTATTTATTTATTTTTTAATTACGTAATCTTAAAAAAAATTTTCAACACGTTCACTTAAGTTTGCATTTGTCCGATAAGCCTGAAATATAAATTTAAAAAAAATGTATGATGTACAATGTACAGAATGCACAATACCTTTATTGTAATAAAAATGGCCTTTATTGTGCCGACGTTATTGCTGGTGTGGCGGTGCCTGAGAAAGGCCTAAAAAAAGGCCTGAAAAGGTCCGAAAAAGGCCTGAAAGGGGCAAAACAGGATAAAAAAAAAGAGAGCAATAAAAAAATAAAGGTTCCAAAAAAAATCTCCTCTGAAAGGTCCGGTGCCCCTTTTACTAAAAGTTGCCCCTTCCTCTCTGCTGGGGTGTCGACAGGCCGTTACGCCTCAATCCCCTCCACCCCCCATCTGGGGTCTTAATAGTATCAAGAATTTATACGATTGGGAAGGATAATTTGTGATGAGACCCATACTGGAACGTCTTAGATTCATTCCTATTTAGTTCCGTCTAAGTTTATAGAGGGCGCCATGAGTTTTATGTGAAAATTTTTACTCAATTTTCAGCCTAAAATTAAACAAAACTAAACGAAACCAGCTTGTATTTAATTATTATTCAGCCTAGCTTAGTTGTAATTTAGTTTACTTTAGATTTGGGCTGAAAAATGAGCCAAATTTTGCCAGATGAAACGCCTGATACCCTCAGAAAACTCGGACGGAATTAATATGAATGAATGTAACACGATTCAGTAGGGTCTTTTTAAGTTACAAATTCTCCTTCCCAACCCTATAAATTCTTGGTAGTATCAATATGAATTCCTTAAATCAAAACTTATTGTACCACCAAGAAAAGTGATTAATCTCGGTCTCAAGGAGGTGTAAAGAATGTTTTCAATAACGCATTTTTATTTATGGCTAGTATTTCACACAACCGGGAACTTGTCGATCTGAAATGCTACCTTTAGTTTGGACACAGAAAAACACGTAATCTACACTTAAACTGAATAGGCACAACGAAAGACTTCTTACTTTCTTTGGGGGGATGGGGTGGAGGGGGTTCCAGTTTTTTTTCAGGATGTTTTTCAGGATGATCATCGAAATTTTTGAGGTAATATTTCAATTCCTCCACTCCCCCTCCCCTCTGGGGAAGGGGCATAAGAAATTCCCAATCCCTTAGGGATACGTTTTAAGCTTTATTCTTTATTATTTTGAATCTGGGGATAAGAATTCTGCACCTTTTTCTTTCCTCTTCCGTCTCCATTGACTAACCGAGAAAAGTAACGTTATTCAAGCCTTCTTACTTTCTGAAAATCTCACCGCAGATACAAATCGACAGACACCTCTCATACACATCAGATCACTTTCGACGAGCCAAAATGTATTGTTTTGTGGCAGCGAACTACGATAGCTGTCAAGCATGGAAATATGTCACTATGCTGTTTTGTGGAAAACAGTGTTTGCAGTTTACTGGTAATAATCCATTATGGGAAATATAGGTTGTATACTAATGGAACAAAACGTAGCAAGCCATCTTCAAGCAATATGTGTATATACACCTTCGTCAAAAGTGCTGCGGTAAGTATTCGTACTAGCAAATCCTGCATCGTGTGCCTTCCTTCATTTGGTTGGCCACAGTCACAAAGCCTAACTGCATAAAGGTGGCTTACAGAATTAACTTGAGCCCATTTTGTCGTACGAATTTCGCTGTTTGAGTCACTTCTATAACCTTAACATAATGTACAGTGAGTTTTCGTATCATTTTGTTAGGTTTAACCCTTGCATTGATGGTATGTAGCCTACTCGCTCCAAATCCAGGCAAGCAAACTAGTCATTCTCTCGCGGTACAGCCCTTTGAGGAGTCGTTGCTTTTGACAAATCTATTTCTGGCTTCGGGGCTTTAATGTTCATCTGAATGTAACTTTGGTTCGGCGAGACGCCAGCTGTTCTATCCATCTATAACCATGTTGCCACTCGGCCTGAGGCACCCCCCCCCCCCCCCCCACCATTTCGAACACCCGATTAAACGTTTCATCCATGTTGATACTACCTGCCTACGGTACAGATTTCAGAGACGTGGACAAGAAAGAAAATATGTGGTTGGGAAGACTTAAAAGGAACCCTCTTCTTATTTTCGTGCATCCTGTGCGTAAATAGCTTTTGCAATATGAACATATGTTTGAGTGATTATAGCAAAACCGTTTCGTACGGGGGAAAAAAAAGAAAAAATAAAGTATTTTCAACATTTGCATACGTTTGAACTAATGTTGCAAAACTGAGTTGCAGAAAAGCCAGTGTAGAGTCATGTACCTTTAATGAAATATGCCCACTTACTAGTTTTTCGTCATGGAGACAATTAATAACAAATGTACCGTAATATTTTGATTTATCTCTGTAGCGTGCTGTGTAGTTGTCTTTAGCCTTATTAGGATCATCCGAGCATGTTAGACCAATATTGTAAAAATAAAAAAATAAAATAAAATAAAATAAATTAGCGTGGCCTGAAGTAGGATTTTACCATTGAGCCCAGTTCTATTTTAGAAAGTTACTGAATTAAAATGTAATTTGATCCTGTTAATAGGCAGTATACTATGTGGTGTGCCCCCCCCCCCCCCTTTTTTTTGAATGGTTACTGGGCCGATTGTGGCACTCTACCGCAGGCCGGTGTTGTCAGTGCTTCTGACAAATTTAAGAATTAAGGCAAGATCAAATTGAATTTTTCATGTTTGGATCGTAAAAGTCATTTTGGGTTTTTTTTTTTTTTCTGTTTTATGTACTTCGCGTAAATTTTTTTATCACGTGTGTTTGAGTTCCTGATTTTTGCTTCTTTCAGTAGTCTTATGACAGGGTACGTTGCACGTTGAAACGTTACACCCACCTTTTTTATTGTTTATTTTTGTAAAAAAAAAAGTCGTTTTTATAACTTGACTCACAAAAAAATTAGGGGTTATAAGGTTAAGCCAAACAATTTCGTCAATATCATTATTATTATTAACCACCCCTTGTCAAGTTAGGTTTGCTCTCTTTGAATCTGCTTACAAAGCAGAGAACTCCTTTTCTTGTTTCGCTGGTTCGCACTGTTTAGTCACCAGATGGCAGAACGTGGTAGTTTCAGTGACTGGAGCCTGTCTGCCTGACTTTGCAATGGCTCTCTCTCTCTCTGCACAACTTTAGAGGGCGCGACCTGGCAGAGCGAAAATCCATGCAATCTCGACCGCATCATCATTTTTTTCTGAAAGAAAAGAAGAAAACTCATTCCCTCTTCTAACCCCAGAGCCCCCCCCCGAAGGACCCCCCCCCCCCCCCTCCAAGCTCCACCCAAACGCCCTGTAATAGCCAGCCAGCGCTTTCCGAAAGGGTGTGTGACGCAGTGGCAATCCGGGCCACTGCACTGTGACTGAGGTTGCCGCTAATGACATAGCTGTCGACGCGCCATTAAACCACAATCTCCCCCCCCCCCCTTACGATTGCCTCCCTCCCAGGGGGTATCACTCATAAGAGAACAAACTAAGAAACACTAGGGACCCAACATTGTGAGTAGGTAAATGAGCAGCAATAATATGAAAAAATTCAGATGTCGTTATTGTTGCTCCCTTGTCATCCTTAAAATAAATCACTAGAACTAAACAAAGCTAACAGTCTGCATTAAAGTCTTAACAGGATATTAGATACATAAAACTGAGAAAGAAAAACAACTGCCCCGGCTGGGACTCAAACCCTGGACTATCCGCTTACTAGATGGGCGTTCGAACTGCTCTGCTGCGGGGTGAATATTGCCAGAGAGTACTCCGGGGGGGGGGGGGGGGCTGTAACTAAGGTATTACATGATTTCTGATGTATCTTGCTGTATTCTCACAAGGCCAGTATTTAATACAGACTGTTTGCTTCGTAAGTGATATGGTTTTTGATTTTTTTTATTGGTAGGGGGAGGGGGAGGGCAAGGAATGGGTTAACTGAAAATCAAATTCGAATTGCACACTCATATTTTATATTATCACTTATATTATCAAAACCATGAAAGCGCACTGAGAATAAGTGCCATCTGTTAGTTCTTGATGATCACCATTACGTATTTACTTCCTCAAAGCTACCTGAGTAGTTGCATCTTCTGCGATCGGAGTAAAGGGATAGCCGGGTTACTAGATAGTTTATTATATTACTATTATTTAAATTATTATTTTGTTGAAAACAAAATAATTCGTATTTTGGTATGAAGTAACGCCTCATAGTATATAAGCCTTAGAAATATGAAAATCAAGACATTTTCATTCGTGCTTGAAATGTCATACAATATACTTTCCTCCCCTTGAATGACGCAGTTGTCAGTTGGTGATTATAAATTTGGGACTTGGTTGGCAAGACTTGATTGCAAAAATTCTACGCTACATGCTGAATTCGTTATTCCAAACATATATTTTATTTTACTTTGCTTTGTTCAAGCTCAACTCATAATTAAATTATTTCTCAAGAATCAACCATGTTTGTCTTGTAATAAGTATCCACTTGTGCTGTTCCGGGCGGGGGTTGGGGAAAGGGGGGGGGGGGGGAGAAAAAGCCTTTCCTAAAGCTGTTAAATTCGTTTATTTGAAAGAAACGAGCTACGGACTTAACCAACTTTCCGTTAAAAGAACCACTTCATTCACTTCAAACTATTTTACGAATACGCATTAAGAAGGGTTTTTTTACACAGGACCAAAAAAAAAACCTGATTCTTCCATATCATCGGTAGTAAGTGTACCAAACACCAATAAAAGAAGGGGGGAAAGTTGGACATTGAAGCAGCAGGAGGTCAGGGGGGCTTTCTTAGTAGACGCTGTGCGCGGGGGAAAGTTGAGCACAATATTTGAAGGGTCTCTATATTCAGGAATTAGCCTATCCCCACCTTTCCAACGCCTTCTCAGCCGTCTCTTGTCACCTCAGCGTCACGTGCTCGGAAGTTTATCCCCCATCTCCTCCCCCACTTCCCTCCAATCTTCCCCCTTCTTCTTCCTCGTGGGAGTTTGGTCTTAATTTTGGAGTGTGCAAGTCGCTTCGCTCCTGATTTTCGTTGGCATCACCCTAGCGGATGAAGAGCTGAGTTATTTTTCATAAATCAGCCCCATTTTTATATTAATCTTGTGTAAACAAAGCAGTAATTTTTCAGATAGCGGCCCTAATGAATTAATTTATTCTTGAAACTTATTAATTTCATCAAGACAAAAACTAATTTATTACCGATGATACGGCCTGGCTGCGAGCACGAGCGCTGCGGGTCCTAACTCGATTCGCTTCGAATAAAGTAATTATCTTGGTCGACCAGACGCCCAAGCCATCAGCGCAAAAAGGAAAGAGTACACAAACCGGAAATGACGCAAGTTCACACAACATTTAAACAATCTTCCTTCGTCTAAGTTTGAAAACTTCCTTCTTCGTAAGTTTGATGTTGGATGAAACGATCATGATTGGCAGGATATTAGCTTTTTTGTGTGTGTTTGGTTTTTTTCTTTTTTTTTTTTTTTAGTTTTTTAATAATTTTAAATTATAGCAAAACCTATTAACCAGAACGAGCTTTGGCATAATTGGGGCTTAAATTATCCACTTATAGGGTTGAAAAATGTGATTCCGTGGCACTGTGCCTAAAAACTTGAAGGGAAGTAAATGCGTAAAACGTAGCTTGAATTACTTTTTAAGCTTTCACGGGTCAGTGAGTTTATTTCATCGGTTTTTATCATAAGATACTATATTTAAAAAAAATTTCAAATAAGTTCGTCTTCTAAAAACACAACATACGAAAATTATGCCGACTTATTACGATTAACCCTACCTTGTAAAGTTTTATGATGAAACTAAAATAGTTTTCTGTACAGTAACGAACTGAACAAATTACAAACCCCATTTAGATCGTTAATTTCTCAAGTCGTGTGTTCTGAGATTACCTCTGTTGTTATCGATTTATCCTAATCCTTAGACAATCTCTTGTTGACCCTTACGTACTCAATCTAGTTGATAGCTATTACACACTGTCATCTTCACGTTTGAATTTTGTTTCCTCGATATAAATCCGGATTAATTGGTTCTAAGTTAGCATAATGTTTCAGATATTTTGAACCTGTTAATTTACTCCTGATCGTACGGTGCCGTAAATAGCGTATTAACACCCCTGGCAAACGTACGGCCCACCCCTGTAGAATGCTTTAAGGTCAGGGATCGCAAATTTACCTAGTTAACCTCCCTCCCCCACCCCCGTTACAGGGTCGCTGTAACTGGGTTATATTTCACGATTTATAACGTTAGAACTTTTTGGATCGTAATTGTTTTGCTAGAAATCTGCTAAAAGCTGCCTACATTCAAAGAAATAAATGCTTCATATCCTTAGATCGTGGTTTTTCCGCACCAAAATTAACAAAAGCTACATACATAAAGTAAACTAAATAAACTAGTAAATTAAATTCCTGAACAAATGAGAATAAGGGCATTGCGTTAATGCTATACTAAAACCAGATCACGAATGTGAATGATCGCATAAACGCCGAATTTTCCGCGATGGAGTTAAGCCTAAGCACCCTCCTCCCTGGACATAAATAAGATTCGAATAATAATTTTTTTTTTATCGAATTAATTTTAACGGCCTATGGACGTTAAATATGCGATTTACGGTAATATAATCTTAATCCCTCGTATTTCTCATCTTAATCTCACCCTAACCATCCATTTGTCCTGCCGTAACCATTTTTACATTTATCACGTTCGTTTACTTGTCGATTAGGTTCACGTGGTGTCAGGGAAGAAATGTTTTTTTTTATATCTAATTTTGTGGAAAAAAAGCTCGTGGTGAGTTTATATCTTGTAGTGAATTTCCATTCCTAAAGTATAGTGCAAGAGTACTCTCCCCCAACAGCAATTCACATCTCAAAACAACGAAATTTTCATTAATTCGTTGTTTTAGAGGATGAATTTCCTTTTCAACTAACTCATCCTAAATATTCCCCACTCCCTTTCCCATCACTACGACAAGGTCTTTACGCCTCCGTATTCTCTGAAGATGCTGTATGCTGATAGTACCATCTCTGTGCACAAGCTGAGCCAACACACGAGTTGTGTACTAGCAGTACACAGTTTGGATAGCAGCCAGTATATATTCTGTACAGCATGTGCACGACTGCTGCACAAACTGTGTACTGCTAGCACACAACTCGTGTGTTGGTTCAGCTTGTACACAGAGATGGTAGTGTCAGTGCACAGTGCCTTCAGAGAGTAAAGCCCTAACTGGCTGCTCGCGGCTGCGCGGCGTTGCAGGATGGTGTACCAATGATGTCAAAATCGATTGATAAACGCAACGCTAACCATATGATTGCAGCAATTTTGACCTTGTAGGCACGCAGTAACGCATCACTTCGTACGAAATTTTTTTCCGTATGGTTACGGCTTAAGGTTGTTAAGTTAACCCTCAAAAAACCATAGCAACGCAACCGAAACCACAACGTGCTTTAGCAAAGCGTAGAAAGTTGAACGTAATTGTTGTACTATGGTAACAGTAGGCGATCCTTGATGCAACCGTTGGGGAACTGCCGATCTACAGTATGGTCGTGTAAGAAATGCGGTAACTACTTTCCTAGTTGTTCAGTTGCTTTTTGGTGCGTCATTGGTTGTCTCCTATTTTGGACCTCTTCGGATGACGACGTTCGTAAGTGACGGGAAATGAGTTGAACAATGCCGGCAACTTCAACAACTACCAAGCGGCAACTCGGCAACCGTTGCTATAATTTCTGTAAGGTTCCCTAACGATCCTGACCCCGTGACTGTGTAGCAATGAAATAATCAACCCTGTATCCACGTAGTAAAGCAACGGAGCACAGAACAGTCCTTGGCGTCGAAGACAATATTTGGCACATTCTTGCTCTTTGCTCCTAGCTCGTGGAAGAGTGGATGGAGGAAGTGGGCGAGCAGGCTGCGAAGATGCCCGTCGTAACTCTCTCGTCGACCGCACGTTTCTTGCGGCCTTGCCTTGCGGTTGCGCTGTGACAGGCACTGGCGAGGCAAAGGTTATCCGTGCGGGTGTGGTTGCCATGGGAACGTTGCCACGGGCCGTCTGGACCTGACGAGACGAAGCAGGGGGATTCCCTTTGGGTGATAATGACGTCACACACTGACGTCAATAGACACCGTTTGGCGGTTGCGGTAGTTGGATGAATGAACCACCCGTTTGTGGTGAGACAAATTTGAATCGATGACAGACCCATAACACCAATGAACACATCATAGTCGGGTTTACGAAAGGCATTGCACTAACTTCCATTCACACACACTTGAAATCTCATCAATTGGGATAAACGGGAGCGTAGCTTTTGACCACTTGCAAAGTTTGGGGGATCAACAGCCAATACAGGAGCCCTTTGCTAATGTGCCTCGCGGGCTTACAAACTTGCACAGGACCTGCACTGTGACTGAGGTTGGCGCTAATGACCACGTTGTCGACGCGCCATTAAGCCTCAATCCCCCCCCCCTTAACTTACGCACTGCTAGCAGTGTTAGCCTAGTTCACTACAGTTTTTTCATAGCTTACAAAGGGCTTCCATGCTGTCGTGATCCGTAACGGTAACGCGTGTTAAAACATCTTAAGATCTTCGTACGGGACGAAAAGCGGTTATGCTGTTGTGAGGGCCTACATAAGATGTGAGATGGATGAAGGGCGCAGGTTGGGGGGGGGGGGGG
>JAHWFP010035548.1:16118-46853 GCA_023313725.1 Lithobius niger
CCCCCCCCCCCAGCAATCCATCATTGCGGGAATTTCACCGACATACTAAACTGCAGGGATATCCTTGCGATCACTATACTTTCAAATTTAACACGATATCTTAACCAAAGTTCACTTTTTACAAAATATTTGACCTCATCTGCCTCGCAGCTACTATGATAATTTAATTATCTGGATTAGTCTGTTTGATGAACGAGCTACCTCCATCGTCACTGATATTTCCCCATGAAAGCTAAGTATTCTTAGATTTAAAAAAAAAATCACCCCCCCCCCCCCTCCCCCGTCTGCAACCGCTCGGGTTGCAATGCCCTACAGATGCCCCTGCTGGCTTCGTCCCACTACAGTGCATTATGGAAGAACTTCCCTGGTGATGGACTCATGGGCATATCGATTATGGAATTTCTTAGCAAAATTGTCCTACTTCGGACGATATTCGGACTTAAATGCAATGGTGCAAGTAGGACCAATGCCATGGATGTTGGCTTCTAAATGAAACTTCGTAGGCAACGCAGCCTATCTCAGATGTTAAGATTAACGTAAATTGTTTAAGGTTACCAATAATTTGTTCTTAGTAATTTGTTAAGTTATATAGTATGGGTACATCCCTATAATAGACCGTACTTTTTTTCTTTCTTTTATGTATTTGAGGTAGTTCGTTTAGCCGGGAGCAACAAAAAAGAGAAGTGAGGAAATATAGGGAGCGTAGAAAGAGGGAGGGAGAGATGGAGGAGGGAGAGATGGGAGTTATTACACGGCCAGTTGGATAAGACGTCTGTCTGACGAGAAAAGGGGGAGGGTAAGGGCGCGTGCCAGGGTGGCATGGGGTGGTTCCTTTGACCTCCAGAAGGGGGACGGCCATGGTGAGCGAAAGGAAAAACCGCTCTACAATAATCACATGAAAGAGTCCAGTTTCTTGTGGCAGTGATCATAGGTTTAACAACTCAACTGGAAGTGTACTCACCGAAGAAGTGTGTATATGTTGTGGACTCGTCACAATTACTGTCGTGTCGCAGTCAACATCATTGAAAATGGATATTGTGCGTGCGTGCGTGCGTGCGTGGGCGCATGCTGGTTTGTACGTCTATTCCTCCAGATCTAAAACGTCTACAAAGATGAGGGTAGCGCCAAATGAATAAATAAACTGTTTACCGTAATTTCAAAAGGTTTTAGATCTTTGCCAATTCCATTAACCGTCGAGGATTTCTTGACGTTCGAGCCCCAGTCGGGATAGTTGTCGTTCGTTTTTTCTCAGAAAATAATCTCGCCACTGTAGGTTCCATTTGTAATGGTAAGGGAGGGAATTGAGGCTTTATGGCATTTGGCAGTTAGGTAATTTGCGCCAACCTTAGTCACAGCTCATTAGTCCATGGTAGGAACACCAAAGCGATGCTCCAACTAAAACTGTCCTGCTGGTCAAGTAAAACTTTGACCCCATAACCTTCAGCTGCTACAAATAGCACACCCAGACACCTGCAAAACGTACAATGAAAGGTTTTAAGTGGTTATTTTAGGTTCAGCGGCTATAGGCGGCTTGTCGAAAGCAAGTTACATTTTTATACTTTAAAGGTACTTTTACGAAAGTTCGAATTATTATCGATTTCGATGGTCAGGCTCCTCCTTTCACGTTGAGCACAAATAATATGTGTGCGTGTTGCTGTGCTCTTTATTTTGTACCAAATACTTCCTTTCCTGAAGAAAAAGCAGCGTTCCGAAATGCAAGTTCGAATTTGTGCATTTACACATATTGTAAACACTTCAAGTGCCCATATGCACGAATAAATAGATCTTTGAGCAACAAAGACAGAGATTAAGCGTGATCTATTGTGTAGAAATCTTTGCAGTTTCATTAGAATCCTATGGTGATATTAGGTAGTCCTATTCTGTTTTGCTTCTTTCCTTCCCTCCACCTCTCCTTGAAAGACGCATCTCTTCAAGTTCTCAGCAATATTAAGAATATCGCAATTCCCCAATTGGGCTTTAGTTGACTGGGGAGTTTAAAACTCAGGAAAACAATCTTCGTGTATGTTTACTTTACTTTCGGTCATTTAGTTTACTATTTTAAGACCTTAACAACGTGGTCTGCGAAGTATGGAGAACTGGGATAAAAACACTGTGGCCAGAAGCACAGGCGAGGATAAATAAAACCTTATATTTCGGTATCGGAGGTGTGAAGGACGTGATGCCTTCACCAGAGTACAATAAGTAAAACACCTTACAGTTTGTTCTTTACAGGGTGTAGCCGACGTTGTGACGTTCGGGTCAAATACATGGGCAAGTGGTCAAACCCAAGCTTGACCCTGGCCGCTTGCCAACGCATCTCAATATGTAGCGCAGTAGCATCCCGGACTGGGCTGTGACGAGGTTGGCGCTAATGACCTAGCTGTCGACGCGACATGAAGCCTCAATTCCCCTACAAACCATTTCACCCGAAAGCCACAACTTCGCCTACACCCTGTCAAGAACAAAATATAAGGTGTTTTTACTCTCATTGCCTATGAGGTATCACGTGCTTGACACCTGCGATACCGATATATAAGGTTTTATTTTTCCTTACCTATGTTTCTGGCTACAGTTTTTTTGCAGTTAATCCGTTAAGTTAACGGCTACCTTATAACCTACTTTAATTTGTGGTAAGGGCCTTTGTCAGAAACCGTTATCTTTTCTGAGCCCCTTTTTCAGCAGGTAAGCCAGCTTTTAAAAGCCCTTCATACCTGAGAAACAAAAATCCTTTTTTTTTTGGCATCTTTTTATGGGTCAGACCATGTCGATACTTCTGAGTTTCGGCTTAACATACTACCGATTAGGCTTCGTCATATTCAAAAGAACGTGATTTGCTAATGGTACAAGTTCCTTTGGAGTAACGGCTAGGCATTCATCCAACTCTTTCCTTCCGAGAAAACCTAACGAACTGCAATGGCTTCTTTTTTAACTTCGTCAGAAACCAAAGGCTAAAAGAAAGAAAAACAAACAAACAAAAAAATGTTTACCCCCACACCAGTATGTCGTCCTTCCGGTCTGGTCACTCTTGTTCTCCTCCCCCGCAGTCCACCTGGTTGGTTTTTCTTTCACCTGGAGATTTATTTGCGACTGTTCGAGAGAGAGCGAGAATGTGCGCATGCGCGCCTTGGAACAATGGCCGCCGTAACCCTTTGCTGCCGGCTAACCCTTTGAGGACGCTGAGATTTATGGTACTTGGGTAGGGAAGGGTTGAAGGCTCGCATCCCCACTCACCCCCTCCAGCCTCGCCTAGCCCCGCAACCCTATGAATGCTGAGAATTATGCAGATTTATTTAGCCCAGATGAATGCAGTTTACTTGTTTACCACTAGGCGGAGCCTCGACCATTGTGGACACCACCAGGTTCCATCACAAACTGGTCGTTGGGAGGGGGGGAGGGGCTATAGGACAACCCTTTGGGTCCTCAATGAAAACTCGCTCTTGTCCATGGGATTCATGTCCCCTACCGCTAACCTTAAGCGATAAAACGTTCCCTTGGGCACCACAATCAACATTTGGGTGTGTCACCACATTTGTATCGAGGCAGCAACGAAATCAATGTAACGTTTGCTGGCGAAAAGAAAAAGCAGTTTTTTTACTGGATTTGTAGAATCGAAAATGGAACTCAGAGGCGTGTTTCGAGTTTTGCGGTAAATATGATTAAAAATGGCTTTCTCCTGTCACACCAGAAAGTTTCTGGAGCTGACGGCCTTGTCGGAATGGTAGCTGAATTGCGATACAGATTGAGGTATCGCACATTACATCACTCATATTGCATTATTGTGAGGATCCATCTGTGTAAGGGCTCTCTGGTCATTATTTGTGGCGTAGGGGGGGGGGGACCGGAGGAATCAAACTCGTGACCGGCAAAATTACCCCCCCCCCGACCAATTTCCCAACACCCCTCCCCCCTCCGATAATTAATCACCGGTCGATAATCTTTTCTCAACAGGCCAACCATAAGGTGGCAAAAGTCAATTAAAGATACATACTTCCCGGTTGGCTTTCCTGTATTGCTCAGTTTTGCAACATGACTTCAGACATGCATAAATGTTGCAAAGGCATTCATTTCCCTATATTTACCCTAGTGAGAAATGCTTTTGCTACATTCACTCTAATCTACGTAAATGTTGCAAAAGCTATTTCACGCAGGATGCTCGAATATGGTCAGAAAGTATGTCCTTTTAAGACAAAAAACTCTTCCAGAATGAAAAAAAATTTGGAAAAAAAAGTTAACTTTTGAAAAAAGTTACCAACCCTAATGAGGCTGTACAGTTCTTAGGTCGGAGAGGGGTGAAATCTTTTTTGTCGCTCACACATAAAAATTTGTCACTTAAGATAGAAATTATAACATTGGGAACTTTCCCCCAATAATAACAGTTACCATTCTTTATACTGTTTTTGCCATTTTTTTCTTCCCCTCCCTCCCCCCCCCCCCCCCATAAATAATGACCAGTGCCCTTACAGAGATGCATCTCTCATAATAATGCAATAAGAGTGATCTAATACATCATAATTAATCTCTCCATTCAAGCACCCAGATTTTTAATCGGATACATTTTTTAGTAGTTTATTTTACTTTAGAGCTTCCGGTTTCTTCAGGTTTTTTCCCAAAAGAGAAACCATAACACATTCCAATCTACACACACTAAAAAGGTAAAGTTACTATAAAAAACGCAAGTAAATATATGTACATAAAACCATTCTCATGATGGAGGCCTATAGTTACTTGCTTTTTTTTAAAGTGACGTTACTGTTTCGTTTGACTTAAGTATAGGATAGCCTAGTTTTTGCCTCACACCCGACGATTCCACACACACAAACACACACCACTTCTTTTCGTAGCATCGTGAAAGCTTGCATTCAAACCTAGAAGGCTGCAGTTAATAATTTATAATGAAAGTCATGCAAGTGGCCTCGATTTGGGCCTCAAGAGGATGTCGGTTGGGGTTTCATTGGTTTCCGCTTCCGCAATTGACCGGCACCATTTTTCCGGCTCCAATTGCTCTTTTCATTTTCATTAGCATCGGAAACGGGTGCGGTTAATAGCCACTTCTTTCTTTGATGTCTTCCGACCTGGAGCTTGAATCTGCAGTAGCACTGAGGATATTGTAGCCCACCTTGCCTTTGAGAATTTATGTCGGATTTAGGGCAGAATCCAACGAAGCTGTACATGCAATTCCAAGCAATTCCTTCTTTTAATATAGAATTGCAGACGTTGTTAATTCAATTAAAGATATCTGCAATATTTCTAAAGATACCAGCAATTCTTTCTAAAGATATAAAAAATAGTTGCAGATCTGCAATTGAATTACAGATATCTTTAACTGGATTACATATATCTGCAATTCATGTACAGAAGTCAGTAAACACGTGTCATTTACAGAGCTCTTCAAATGAATTACAGATTTCTGTAATTGAATTATTGATATCTGTAATTCAGTTGAAGATATCTGTACTACTATTACAGATATCTGCAATTCAGTTACAGTTCTGCAATTCAATTACGGACATCTGTAATCCAATACAGATCTCTGCAATTCAATTACAGATATTCGTAATTCGTCATATTTTAAGATACAGTAATTAAATTTCAGATATCTTTAATAAATGAATTAGATATATCTTTAAATGACTTGCAGATTTCATTAATTGAATTATAGATATCTGCATTTTATAATAAAAGAAGGAATGGCTTGTCGTATTGTACCTCATGAATCCACAGTAACCAATTTTCAAGTTTATATATAGGTATAACTTCACCAGTGTATATGTACCCGTGTATTCACTTGTTAAATTTACGTATATGCGCAATACGTACATAATGCGTACGAAGTGTGGGGTGTTACTTGATTCTTATTTTTTCAACCTAACAAACGTCATCAACCCTGATGTTGATAAGTCCGAAAGTGCGTATCCTCTTGACCATAACTGACGTCATATTTTAGTTATGTTAGCAGTCGAAAGTTGGATCTGTTTTGTTTTACCAATAAACTGGTTATGTTTGAGAATCAGTCATTTTGAAACAATAAACTTCGTCCACAAGACACGTGCGCTGATGAATATGATTGAAGACGACTATACCTCCACGTTTTGAAAAGCCTTCCTAGACCTGCAAACCAACTTTGACAAACCGTGTCGCTATGGGGCACTCGCTGTGTCTTGTAATCCTTAAAAACGTTTTTTTTTTTTTTTTTACTTTTGGAATGGCCGCGCATCTCGTGTGAAGTGTATTTGCATTTCGTATCTTAAAGCATGTATGTCTACTAAGTGAAACGCACTGCATTTGTCGTGGTCTCTTCACAGGGACCCGTCAAATTTCCGAAGTCGTGAATTCACTAACACAGTAAAGAGAAGTAACATAACATTTCTTAGTTTAGAAATTTAGAAACGGAAAACAAGTCGGCCGTAAACGAAAAAAATCAGATTCGTTATCGGATTTGTATCGTATAGTGTCCTCAAAAGGCGTCTTATCTGCTGAGGAGGATGAGGGGAAAGTGAGGCTGCTTGGGAGAGCCCGGGGGGGGGGGGGGGGTAATATTATAAATTTGAGAATTTAACGCTTAGCGATTCGAAATAATTAATCTCCAAAGACTGATTTATTATTTTGAATGCGAGAGCTGATTTTTGCAGTAGCTATAACTGGCTAAATAAATACTGGGGATACTAATCTATTTCCTCTTGGAGTTAAATGTCAGACTGCCTGAGCAGGGAATCGAACCCTCGATCTTTGAGACCAAAGGCTGAAGTTCTGCCGCTAATTCATACTGACACGGCCTGACTGATTAGGTTTAGCGGGCTTATCAGTATGGATTAGCGGTAAAGCTTCGGCCTTTGGTCTCGAAGATGCTCAGGCAGTCTGACATTTAAGTCCAAAAGGCAACGAAAATAGTTTTGCATCTGCATTTAATTAGCACTAATCCAGCGGATTTGATTTTCCGTCTTGTTTATAATCAGCTGACGTATGCCATACTTTAGCTGCGCGTGTTTAATCATAGCAAAAGCTGCTGAGACGGGCCCTTAGTCTTCGGTATCCTACATCATTAAAATCGTTGAGTGTGTTCATTTATTTTTATATGTGTTCATCTACTCCTCTCGAAATAGTGGCGTCAAAAATTGGAAATTTCTCCGAATTTCTGTTTGGCACGTTCTTAAATTCTAATTTGTGTCCTAAATGCCCCAAATTAACGAAAAATGACCATTTGCAACAATCAGCAACAATCACCCAACAATAAATGACGTCATCGATTATTGACCCATTTCATGGAAAGAAATTTTGAATTGAATTTATTTACACAGGATCTTGGTCGGACACCATGTATCCTGCAACATAACTATATACAGAGAACAGTCCAACTAACACCTACTGACAACACCGAAAAGACCTACCGGACTTACTTTTCGGGTACGTTCGTCAACAATGTTTAGGCGGCAACAAACCAACAAGGAGCAAGTCAATTAATAACATGTTGTTCTCAGTAACAATCAATAAACGCACGCATCTTTGCTCAATATTTTATTATCCTCATCCAACAGACACGTGCAGAATGCAGGCATTATACGGGGTGACGAACGGTGATAAAATAATAGTCATATAAATCTTATTTAAAGAGGTGAAGCAGCGAGGAATCTCCTCGAGCGAAGCGAGACGACGCCAACGGTACGAACGGAGCGAGTGATATGGCTAGTTGTTATATAAAAAGCTTTGTTCAACGCGGACGGTTTTTTTAATCAGATATCGATCGATCTTTTGGAAATCTGACCTAAGACGGCGCCGATATCACCACTGCTACGTAACGCACAGAATAGTTTTCTAGTATTCCGGGTGTGGGGCTAATGTTCCCCCCAAGACCCCAAGTTAAGAGTAACATTTGATACAAGTCAACAAAAAGGCATTCACTGCAATGAAAAAATTGGCTTTTGGTACGTTTCGAAGGCATTAAAATTGCTGAAAATGGGCTCAGAGGGCATTGGAAACCCGCCCCCTCCCCTACCTTCTCCCCAAAAAAGAAAATTCCCCACACAAGTTTTTCAAACATCTGGTCACACGCGTGTTAGTACGGACACGTTCACTGCCCGAACCAAAGGAACGGTCGTGAGCTAGCCTCAGCAGTTGAATGAAGTGTTAAACTCCCTACAAACAAGGAAATTGTAGCCTGGAAAGGTAGGCAACCATGCTACCCGGGTACTATAGAGTGAACTCCCCAAAACTATTTCGTTTTCCTCTTTGTGTGCTGTTCCCTCCCTTCCCTTATGAGTGATTCCCGCCATTCCGAATGGAGTTTTCTTTCCTTCTTTCCATCTCAGTTGTTTCCTGTTCCGTTGTGCGCGAAGAGCGTCAATTATTGATGGCCAAATTCGGTTAGCGGCGCAGAATGGGCACGAGAGACGGGAGGGTTGTTCAAGATTCCGACGCCAGGTTGAGCCAATTTAATTAGACCGAAACAAAGCGCAAATTAGCGCCGACCGATCTACCTGGGTTTGCAAAGAGCCCTTAGATGGTACTCATGGGGCCCCCAACCCCTGGCGCATATATACGGGCCCCACAAAAGGGACGCAGTGACATTCACAAGACCTTGCATAATTACGTATTACTTGAAGGTTAGACAGAACCAAACTAAGAGTGTCTTTTAGAAAATATCAACGGACCCAAATCAAAATTGATATGTATCATTCGTCGTGGTTTGTTGGCTGTCGCGAATAAGTGTTTTTCATAGATGTTTAACCTTCAGAAGTCCAGCTCAAATCTTCTGACCATATTTTAAGGACAACGTCAAATACATACGATACGTACGGTACATAGAAAATATCTTGCACTGTTAAACCTGTGAGTGCATTTTACTGTTCAATCACAAGTCAGTTTTATCCGTCGCAAAACGTTTTTACTTTTGCATCATATTTCTCCTTAATCTCAGCTAGGAACGTCCTGCGGACAGATTTAGCAACTCCTTTCATCGTACGTGACTCAATAAACAATGGGGACCGAGGGGTTGCCCACTTTAAAAATGGTGTACAGTAAGATTACGATTTCCAGGGATGTCTGATTGTGATTGCCATAATTTCCAAGATAACGATTTCCAAGATTTACAGGATTTTCCAGTGATTTCTAATGATTTTCCTGGGAAACCCAAGGATTACCAGGTATTTCTACTGATTTCCCTGGGATTTCCATTGAATTCTAATATATCCTTGAGATTTACAGGGATTTACAGTGATTTCCCTGTGATTTCAAGGGATTTCCAGTGACTTAAAGATTTGCCAGGGATTTTCTGGAATTTCCAACGATTTTTAATGGTTTCCAGAGATTTTCTGGGATTTCTACTGATTTCCCTGGGATTTGCGTGCCTCCTTAATTACTGAGCAAAAATTTGGTACGTCCTCGTGCACCTGGAAGCAAGCTGCAAAGATTATCGCTATTACTGCCACGGTAGATTCTTTATATTCTACCGTGGCGCCATCTAGTGACAATAATATCGGTAATCTTTACAGCTTGCTTCCAGGTGCACGAGGCCGCACCAAATTTTTACTCTATAATTAAGGTGTGAATTTGTTGTGTTATAAGTTTTTTTTTTTTTTTGCATTCTTTGCTTGCTGCGAGCTTGCACTAGCGAAAACTAGATGGCCTTGGATGCTTCCAACTTCCGGTTGGTGGCAACCCACCTTTAATTATTCCAGTGTATGTAATACATCCATTTTTTTTGTTTATAGCTACCACTACCCATTTTTAACTTGGATAATAAATTAATAACACACAACGATTCGAAAACGAGCGAGCAATGTGGACTGTGAGTGTCAGTGCAGTCGTCAGGCGCCATCTATCGTTAGAGCGAGGAAACTTGCAGAAGAGCTTTCCTGTCGAGTGGAGCGCTTTGTAGCGCCCACAGTTCAAGAGTAAATAGGGACGCGTCCTGGATAATACGTGGAAAAAAAAAGTGGGTCTGCATTCCTGACTCCTTGAAAACTCTGTGCGCTGGATTGAAGGGGCGGCAGGGAGATCTTTGAAACTCAATACTCGTTCTTGAGGCACGTTGCCTTGGAGACCAGACACAGGTGCCGTGCTGCCTTCTATGACGCTTTTCTTTAACCATGTTTTATTAATTTTTTGCAAAATGTTTTTAGTCTTCTTCAGAGGAAGAGTCCTCGAGCCTCGTTAATGCCTCGCGCATACTTTGGTCACATCGCATGGTGTGTGATTGCGAAAGGCTGCGTTTAGTAACGACCTATATCTCGCAACGCGATATCGCATTTGGAAGCTAAAGCGAGTTAGAGGGTAGTGGCAGACGTTCAGTGGAATTCCTCATACAGTTTTTCCCGTCGCTAGTTAACTTCCATTTTGACCTATTTCGTCGCAAGTCCGTAGGACCAAAACCCCTGACATGACAGATACCACGCTATGATGATAAATCGTAGACGAACCTTTGTAAACCTGGTTTTCGTGTCTCAAAAAAAAAAAAAACCTAGTAAAATCTGACTGAAACTTTTTTCTTCATAAACTTAAACTCTGATTCATATTCTGTGTTCGAAAAATTGAAGTTTGAAGTTGTTTAAAAATTGAAGTTGGTTTTCCCGGGCGTGTCAACAGTAATTAATATTCGTTTTATAAAACGAAATGTTTCAAAGTCGCATTATCATTTTCGCTCATATCGACTTGCTTTAAAACAGTCCGACTACGTTAACTGATGATATCCGATTAACAGTCCGAAAAAAGAAACGAATAAGCAAGGCCATTCGATGTTACGACATTTTGTGTAGTCGAAATGAGTTAACATACTTTATACCACGGCTGTGACGTCACGCTAACTCAACACCATGCTAAATTTCCGTTGGTTAAATCCAGTTAACCAACACCGGAAGTGTGCGTCATCGCAAAAAGTGTGGGTTATCAAGTTACCTCACTTTTTTGCCGATAACCCACACTTTTGCCAATAACCTACAGTTTTGACACTTCCGGATCACGCGACCGGGAACACACACCAACGACCAAATACATCGTGAAAAAAAAAAAGTAACACAATAAAAACGCCCAAAACTTAATTACTTAAAAGGAATGAAATCCCATCCATGCAAACTCTTATACGTCTGGCCAATATCTAAGCCATTCACGCTGCGTTAACTCCTCCCCTCCCTCCCTCCACAAACTAAAATACAATAACCTTCATTCATACTGCTACCCTATTACCTAGTTTTTAAACAATTCTCAAACTACAAACACTCAAAATGAATTACATACCTTCCCAGAATGTCATACTATCCCTGCACCCTTTTATCGAAGTTCTATCACTCCGAAAAGCTTCGAAAACACAAGCGACCTGGCTAGCGTGAAATACGGCGAAACGACGCTGCGTATCCTTCCTGCCCACTCCCCCACAAACGGACGCAAACGACTCGTCGGTCTACCAACCACTACACCCTCAGTAAACTAAAATGGAATAACCTTTAGTCTTTTTGAGAAATTTTTTACAAAACACAAACACTTTTTAATTAAATACGAGTTAGCTTGACGTCCCAACCGTGATATAGATTCGCCAATTTTATTGATTCGCCAATTTTATTTTGTGCTCCTACTTCTGTGGTTGTCTATTGATTCATTTTATTGTACATAACTTTACTTTTACTCATTTTCATTTTTTATCTTCTTGATCTCTTTTACAAGGTTTTTTTTACAGGTTGCCAGGCGATTGGTGAATCTGATACTTTCCTTTCCCGCATCTTAAATGCTGTCCTTTTTTGGCTGGATGTCAGTGACTCCCCGGGGTCCTTTCCTGACCGGTGTGCTACTGCACCAAACATTTTATTATTATAAATATGTTATTTATTAAGAACTATTGGTTATCGATTTTTAAACCACGGCTGCGATGATTTGGCGCTCGACATGCACGTATTTGCGTGTCTCGCGGCCAAATCATCGAACCCGTGGTTTAAAAATCGATAACCAATAGTTTTTAACCAATAACTATTACATTTTAGATACCTGTCAAGATTTTTTTTTTCTTCGGGGGAGGGGGAAGGCGCACTTTTTCAAGGGAAGCTGCCCTAGAGCTATGGATCAGACGGCAGGAGCTTCTGTGGTGCATTCAGGAGTTCGTTGGTTTGAATCCCACTCACGTCATCGCATGAAATATATGTCCTGTAATAAAAGCTTACTGTTGTTTTTCGTGTGATTTTTACTGTTGTGCTCTTGTGTATCCTTTACTCCTAAACCGAAGAATTTGTAAAAAAAAAAAATGTGTTTTTCGAAACAAAAGTAATCCATTAGGCCTACCCTTGATCGTAGTAATACCCCGAGTAGTCTTTCTCATCCAATCTGAAACAGAAATATTGATTATGTTCGTTGTAAACACTAATGATTATATTGTATAGTTACAAAGGTTACTAAGTGTGTTTTGCATGTTAGTAACATGTCTTTTGAATCGTTTACACCTATCTCCAAGAGCAGAAGGAATCGGTTATGACGTCATACGAGTTAGACAACCAGACGTCGAGTTTTTCAAATTTATTCTAATCTCCATCAAAGTGAAGGTAGTACGTGAGCCACTTTAATATTTGATGTCAGGATATGCGGGCTGGTTTGTAATTTAAAATCCAATTTTATTAAGCGTAACCCTTTTCTACCGGTATCAGGGTGGAGACGCCCTTCCTTCCCCCACCCTTTCTCCCGGGGCCCCTTGGCTTTCCCTCGGGCTGGGCCGCCATATTAATTTGCATAGAGCATGGTTATCGATATCTGCCAGGTAAAATATGGCTTTTGCTTGGCATCGTGATAAGGGACCAATTAGAAAATAGGAAGATGAGTAGGCTTGGCTGTTAAACAACACACACAATAACTGGTGCAAGTTAAAACCACATGAATTTGTAGCTGCAAGTTTTAGGTGGTTTGTTGCTCACGTAATTAGGCCATTCCATTTTCGCCATAACTAATATTAAACCATCACGTATATGCTAATAGTTACGTAGCGTACACACCTGTATGTAATATTTTTTTGCCGGGATAATACTTAACACGTTACGACAAGCCATCGCAGACAGTGACTATGCACCTGGGAAGAAACTACACATATTAGTGATACTTATTAGCGCTCGCTGCGGCTAAACATATAGCATCAGAAACCGCAACAAATCAAAAATTCTTTCCAAGTAGGAATGCGTATTTAACTTCTCTAATGTTACATTTTTGAAGAATATTTTGATTTGGCGAAACGGTATTCGGCAAAACGGGATTCAGCAAAACTTGATTCACGTTTATTAGAAAATTACTCCAGGAGCATCTCACGACTGGACTTTGTAAATATTTGAACTTCTCAATAATTGTACTTCCTCAGTTTGTCAGTTATATACCTACAAAACTCGGTGGGGAGAACGATGTTTATACTAGGCTGCTGTGGAAGTCAACATAAGAAGCGAAAATTTTGCATTTTATTTTTGTTTTGAACTGTAAGTAATGAATGTACTGAATGTACTGAATTGTACACACGAGTCTGTGGTGACTTGTTGAGCACCGTAATTGCCTAAAGAAATAGATGTAGTTGATGACTTGAGAAGGGGACCCTGCTAAAGTCCCTGTCCTGGCGACAGCTATTGGGATCTATTCTGCCCTATTGAATTCTTTATTTGTTTGTTCTATTGGAGTTGTTTCTACTTCATGTAAAGATATTTGCGTCATTCAATGTGTCTGACACTGAAACTGATTAACCATGATTTGTCTTTATAAGGGAGAGATTGTCTTCTCAAAATTTCTATGCTGTTGCTGTTGGTTTGCCTTGTGGTCCCTTAGTTCGTAGCTCTTCAGCTGCATCATTTCAGCTAAGTTGCCCTGTCCACAGCTTTATAGCGCTTCAGCTGTATCATTTCGGCTAAGTTATCCAGCCCATATATTTGTAGTTTTTCAACCGCACCATTTCAGCTAAGTTGCCCTGCCTTTATATTTGTAGTCCTTCAGCTGCGTTATTTCAGCTAAGGTGCCCTGTTCATAGATTTGCTGCCTACGTGTCATAAAACCACAACCCCCCCCCTTTCCCTCACCCCCGGATATTTACAGCTCTTCATTTCCATCATGTCGGCGAAGTCGCTCTGTCATTAGTTTCATAGCTCTTCAGCTGTATAATGTCAGGTGGTCATCGTGGCTGAGCAGTGTGAGAGCTCGGCCTGGTTGCTAGAGGTTTGCGGATCTGGTCGAACCACTGGAAAGAGGACCTTGGTAAAGTACTTGCCAGGACTGGCGGCCGGGGTAGCGTGAGATCCCATTCTCCTTCAGCGGCTATGGGACCTATTCTGGGCAATCTTTCGGCCCCTACGATGATCGGAGGTTTCCCGGTTCAAATCCTACTTTTACCAGATATTTCTTCTCTCAAAAAGTCTGGTGATGTTCAAAACTGAGCAGGTTCAGCCAAATAATCATTAAATTTCTTCGGCTAACTTAAGGCTCAAAGAAGGTAATTGTTTTAAAAAAAAAAGGTAAGTTGCTCTGTCCATAGTTTAGTAGCTGTTCAGTTATATCCTTTTCCTATCATTTGTACATCTTAACCACCATATTTGGGGATGCACCTTTCATTCCTTGGCCCCACATCTTCTGTTTGTCTTTTGTATCTCTAGACCGGTCAGTGGATTGATATCTTAAAGAAGAGCTGAGGTGACGTTCGCACCCATTTCAGTATGGATGCAGATACCCTAATGTTAACGGTCCCTCCATTTTTTTTCTGCTAATGTTTGTATTGCAAACTTGTGGGGATCAGTGTGTCATTGCGGCCCAACGTTAAGCATTTTTCTTCCTTGTAGTCGTTGAGATTTCCTTGCGATAAACAACATCCGAGATGGTGCGGAACGAAGGAAAAAAGAAACAATTCCATTAAAGTTTGTAATTTGCGTCTAATGGAAGAATAATATTTTTTAAGATGTTAAAGAAAGCTTGCAGCATCGGTGAAAAATGCGGTGTAAATTTAGGTTTGCAACGTTCGAAATTCAGCAGAAAAACAATTACGGAAAAGTTACGAAGTTGGATTTGATTACTTTCATTTATTTATTCATTTATTTATTTATTTTTTCTTGTTGCTTGGTAATTGGTTTTGTTTTAGTGGATAGGAAACCCTTTGTTTGACTGTAAAAAGGAGGTAACCTTTCTGGAAATAAGCTGCTTTTCTGTGAACATTAATTACGTCTGGGCGTACCGTTGCGCTGTACAAACTACAATTACAAGAAAAAGTTGCCATGAAACTTTATTGTGCGTAAATAATATAAAAGTAGTTTTTTTAAATATAGTTTTTAAAATATATTATCATTTGAAAACATTCGTACGAGATCCTTCTTTATGACACAAAGCAGTAGACATTCTGTCAGACATTTTTTTTTGTATTGTAACAAAGTCGTCGTCACAACTTTGGATTGTTTCGTTATTTTTTTCCTCTCTGAGTCTCAGCTTATTTTCCCTGCCTAGAGATAGTACGCGTGTAATTATCCTGAAATGAGAGGCTATAAATCAGCGTTTCCAACGCCCCCTCACTTCGACGAACGACGGTACTTGACCTGGACGGACCGACTGCGTCACCTGCCAAACGCGGGGGTGGCCAAGCAGTGACACCTGTCGGAGGTTTGGAAAACTGCAACAAACATTTCGGTATTGATGTACTGAATGGTACACACTAGGCTGAGGTGACTTGCTGACAGTGTCGGATGGGGTTCCCCGGGATTTCTTCTCCTATACTGGAGGCCCTTGTTCCAAGAAAAAAAATGTTGAAATAAAGAATAAACCATAAATTACAGGATTTGAATAATTTGAAATGAACTCGTATGAAAATTGCATCTTTAAGTTGCAGGAAAACGTTTCAAAATTCCGCTGATTTCTATAGAATAAAGGGCTCCGCCCCGGACCCCCAGCCGCACTACAGAAGGTCATTGTTACAAAGAAACATTTTATTTAAAAATTTCAAACGAATACGTATGAAAATTACGTGTCAAGTTGCAGGAAAACGTTTCAAATTCAGGTAGATTTCTTAAAAAATACATCAGCTTGAGGCGCTTTCCCAGCCCCTCCCCGAGACGTGCCCTGAGGCCCCTGCAGTACATTACCAGGCAGAACTGATCCCTTCCGACCCTACTTGCTGAGCACCCTATAGTGTGCGCGGCCTATCTTGAGTTCTCCTCAGAACGAACACAGATAATCGATTGTACGTTTTCAGTAGCAGAGTGCCTTGTTGATATCCAAGATGGTTACCAAAAACAATGGCGGTCATCGATTAAAGCAACCCCATCCAGGAAGACGTAGCCGCTCACAAAATACTTGCAGGACTCAAGATATGCCGCGCACACAATAAAGACATTGATGTAGACGATGACTTGAAAAAGGGAACCCTGGTAAAGTCTGCTGCCCTGGCAACGCTATTGGAGTCTATTCTGCCCTATTATATTCTTTATCTCTTGCAGTGATTCGAAATGTTGGTTTTACCCTCCCGTTAATAGATTTCATTCTCTCTCTGAACAGACTTGTAAGGGTCACTTTTATTTTGACCCAGTAATTCGAAATATTCCAGATACGTGACCCATTGACACGGTGACTCGGCTTGACCCGGAATTAACCAAATAAGCCGATAGTAAATCATTAGCAGTGACATTGCGACTTTTTTGCGTAATGTTGTAAAAATCCGTCACTCTTTATTTTTAATAATGAACGTAAAAGTCTATTGTGGTCTACTGTTATGTTACGGCAGTTTTTGTGTTTTTTGTGCGTGCCTCTACTCCGGGCCACCGAGAAGACACCCTATCCCCCCCCCCTCCCCCAACCCCAACAATAAAAACGAAAATTTCTAAAATGTTTTTCCTAAACTTTAAAGAAAACTTAGGAAATATCCTAAAATGTCCACAACGTTTAGAGTATTTCCTAAAAAAATGTTTCCGAAAAATTCATTAATTTTTCGAACAGACCAATTGTTTCAGTACTCGTCCACTACCCATGCCACGAGTTAGAATTCAAAACGCAATTAACAGATACTAGTTTGAGTTTCAATCAGCTACCAATTTGTGCTACCAGTCAGCAGGGATAGCAATGAGTTCTTTGCTTTGTTAGGCCTACTCCTTTTTTTGGTAGATTTCGGCCGTGGACCTGAAAACGTCTTAATCCGGCTCTGGGTCCTGGTGGCACCCGGGTCCCTTCGGGCCGCCACCCAAGGTTTAGTTTTATTTTTTTCACCTTATACCTTCGTATTGCGCCAATAGATGGCAGTCACAGACGCAGCGGTAAGTGCTCTGTTAACTCGTTGTGTTCCGGATACGGACCCGAGGAAGAATGACGTCACTGATTTCACTTCCCCTCCCCTCCCCCCAAACAACTCCACCCACTCGCCAGGTGTGCGATGAAAGCGGTGACGGATCTGACGTCACAGAATTAACGCTCTCGACACGAACAATGAAAGACAAGAGCGCGCATAAAAAGAGGAGGGGAGGGTAAGAAAAATGCATCCTGGGACGATACCCGTGCATATCTGGAGATCCTTTAATGATAAGAGATAATATAAACGACCCAACCATAAGGGGAATTTTTTTTTAATACCCACACATCGCTGTAAATAATAGTACAAACCTTATTTGGAAATAACACAACGGAAAAAAAACCCGTACCCAAGACATAACGTAGTAGCTACTGTAAGACACCTTGCGCGCTGCGTTTTGTCCTAGTGACTGTCTCAGTTTCTTTCTTCAAATCACTGCCATACCGGTCTTTATTGATGTGGCCATTGTTTTTTAATGTTTTGTCACAATGTCTACTATCAGTACATTGTTCTAACGATCTGCGTTTTATGGCTTACCAAAGACAACTGAAAACTTAAAGATCTAACTAATTCTTTAAATAACGGCAGGATGTTGAAGAGGTTGTAAAGTTGCCATCTCTTGCTTGCTGACTTGACCGTAATTACCTAATGTCTATAATTAGAGCTAATTATGGTGTTCTACTCAACGATGAAAAGAAACATTGGCCAACTTTCGAATGCCGGGTTTTTGGTTATTATTCCACGTGCGAGACACGTGTGTTCCTTTTAAGGAAACTGTTTCCATAATTTGTAGCGACAACTAGCCCTTATATTGAAGATGGTTTGGCGCGAAGGGAGGTCTTTCCCAACAAGAACGCAACAAGGACAGAACTCTACGCACGAACTGTCTTGTTGGACAATTTCTTGATTCATGTGCGGATTGTTAAATGTTTATTTTTGTAAATTGCGTTATGTCTAAGGAAGAAGTAAAGAAGTTTGAATTTAACAAGTCTGCAGTGAACCCTTGAAATTACAAGGTATACAAATAACGGCTTAGTATCTGTTCGGCATAGGAATCGATCGGTTTAAGCAAAGTGTCCAGTCAAGGTGTCGCTGTCGGATCGGCTCAACCCAGAACCGCAATGGGGGGGAGGGGGGGGGGGGGGGGGGGAAGCCCAGTGCGAGGACCCTCCAAACAGTACAGTCAGATAATGAAAAAAAACAACGGAAAGAAGGTGGAATAATGCCTAAAAAAAAACTCAAAGTATTGTGGAAGGAGGCCCCATTCACGGTTTACCCCGAGCCCCCAGAAAAGTACTTACGACCCTGGATAAACCAACTCTGGTATGGACGTGAGCATGTTAATTGTATTAAACCAGAGTGTGACAGAAACAGTGCCCTACTCGATAACTTGTAACTCAAAAAATGCATTCACCTTTTGTACAAACTTTTAAAATGGGGGTGGGGGGGGGGGGGGGGAGGGATTAAGGTTAAAAAGCGCGCCGACAGCTAGGTCATTACCGCCAAGTGCGGTGATCCAGGTTTAAAGGCTTAATTTCCATGTTAAGATAGCTGAGTGTGCAAACTGCTGGTTGTGATACTGGTTCGAGTCTCTGCACCTGGCAAATGTTGTTTTTCAATATACTGCCTACGATAGAGATAATTGGTTACTTAGTTGGAACACAGTAGCTTACTCCTCGTGCCTAAAGAACTTTATATAATCCTGTTATTGACCAATCCCAATTTCTTTTTATTTGTTTATTATTAATTTGTTTTAATGCTGTAACGAAATTTTTTTTTTTTTTTGTCTTTTGTTCTTTTTGTTCCCCTGGAGAAAAACCTTTTTGTTGTACCGTAGTTCGAAATTTGTGCTGGATTTTCACGAATAACTAACTGCACGCAGGAGCTAATAAATTCATATACGTCCGCAAAATGTGGGAGTATCCATGTTCACTTCATATTCCAAGCCTTGGCATTAGGTCGTCTGGAGAAGAAGCTTGGGTTCGTTTTCCACTTTCAGGCCAGTTGATTCAACATCGCCGGAATCTAAGTTTATCAAAACAGCGCTAAAAGACGTCAACTTTCCAGCACGAGCGTGAAATGGCGTTGGATCAGGAGGCAAACACGCGACTTCTACCCTAATTGGCCTTGGCCTGAAGAAGCAATTTGCTGCGGCGCTTCACGCTTGTAGAAAACTGTAGCACGCGGAGGTGCTACATACCTCGACTATTCGTAGCACGAGGTTTTTTTTATCCCGCACCTATCTGTTGGGCACACGGATAGCTGTGAGCACTGTGTGGCAGATTCGGTAGTCGTGTTGGTCCCGGCTGCACATCTCTGGTTCGATCCTGGTGAAGGGAATTGTATATGTACGGGTTTTTCTCCGGTTGTGTCCCATTCGTCGGGCGAAGGTTTCCTCCGGGTACTCCGGTTTCCTCACCCCTGCAGCAAAAAACAACTGACACGATGGTGGTTCCTTCCACACTTACCATCTTCTGCTTTAACAAGCTCTTCCGGTCCTTCAGCAAGCTCTCAGCATACAGGTCGACATCTTCAATTCTAATTCAATTCTATATACCGTATTTTTAACGTGACTTATCACCGATACGATCAGTCATTCCACATTTACTGAAAGAGGGGGGGGGAGATGAGGCTTAAGACATTTTTCGAGAGATGGAACATGAGGTCATATTAATGATGGACACTCCATCGACCCCTGCGGGCTCTCTTTTATGTCGCTGCTGCTGTATTGTTTCTAATATTCATTCAGGGAGTCTGTCATTCTAATGTGTTTTCAACACGATCAAGCAGAAACAAATAATTTGTGGAAAAGGCCTATTGGCTGTCTACAGGCATTTTCCCAAAACGAGTATAAAAGAAACACAACAGAACAACAGCGAAAACCTGGCACTAGGGCTCGGTAGGCCTTTTTTATAGGGTTTTGTGTTGTACTGCGATGACGTGCCCAGGATAAGAACCAGCGAACTCTGGATCACTTCTCCGTCGACCTTGTCGTGTGAGCCATGTCCCACACGGTAAGAGAGAGATCTCAGAAATTGGCCATCCTGTGGCGTTTATGAGATCGGGGGGGGGGGGGGGGGGATGAGGCTTACGAGATGGTCAGATAGTGGTTATGAGATGAGTTCTGCCATGGGATGTTTACGTCATTCCTCGCCATTGTCGTAATTGAGTGCATTCTTGGCAGTTATATATAGCCGTATATATACCGAGTTTCAGCGAATGTGGACTATAAGTTCAACACTTGGGAAATCCAAACGGCGTGTAAACGCTACGAAAACTGCCAGTTGACAGGTTAAAGGGGGGTGAACGTCTTGTTCAGCAGATGATCAGATAAATAAAACGTCAGTCTACTTTTTCCCAGACCTTGACTGCCACTGTTCACCCTACTTTTAATTGTTGCGTCTCCACTAACCCTTGACCCCCACTCCCCCGACTGTCTTTACGGCTGGACTTTTTTCCCATCGCCTCACTAAGAAAGAAGGCGTCGAGAATTACTCAAAGACGGAACGGGTCATTCTCACTTTGTTTCTTTTGGCGTGGGTGGTGCTTGCTTGGCTTTACACCTCTCGCCACTTCTTTACTTGAAAGTCTTTTCACTCCAACTTGTTTGTCTGTCCACCATGTGGTCTTTTGGCCCGTCTTCTATGTTTGCAGCAGCCTTGGCCATGGTAAGAACATTTGCTTAGCTTCATCGTCCTAATACCTAAATTGCATTTTTTCCACTTTTTAAATTGCTGGCGTGGGTGGGATGATTGGTGTCCCCCATTCACCGGCTACAAAATGATGAAAGGGAGAGAATGATCCGACCTCTGGGCGCCACTTTCTTGCTCCATTGCAGTTTTACCGAGAATTGCTTCGACGTTCGTTGTTGGGTCGCTGGACGGATGGCGACTGGAGACTTTGTGCTAAGCTCTGTAATGTGCTGGTCAAAGTTAGTGTGGTACGCTTCATTTACTATTGCAGTGAGCCTTTTATTATGAAATGGAATCCCGATCACACTTCCGGTAAACATACTTGAAATATTAATATTTCGACATCATTTGAATAAGTCTTCATCAGAGAATGGGAAGAAAACTAGGATAAAGTTATCACAATTTTAGCCCACATTTAACCCTTTTTGTGTGGAAGGCGTTTCGATGACTTCAGACTTCATGTAAATTTAATAGAAAATGTACAATAGAGATTTAAAAAACTAATTGCTAGCTTAGGGAGCGACTCAAGTCTTTACAGCTTCCCTCTCTCACTTGGAGGCGTAACATAAAGGTTAGAATGATGTGTAGGTTTATTAGGAATATTTATATTAAATTAGATTACCATTTTTTTAAACTTTTTTCCACTGATTTTCCACTCTACGTTCCTAGTTTAAAATTCAACGGATCCATTATAATGCTGTTAAAACCTCTTTTGGCTTTCGATTGGTAGGACTGTGGAACTCCCTGCCTGATAGAGTGGTGACTGCCAACTCTGTGAGTGCTCTCAATAAACTGGATTTGAAAATATCAGATGAACTTGGATACTCTTTTGATGAATAGAATGATGCTTGAAGAATATTTTTTCTTTAATGCATGTGAATCCTGTGTGAGTTAGAAGAATTGTGTATTGACTTTTGGAATTATCTGATTAGATGCCTTGTTGCATTGTTTTTGTATTACATATTTATTGTAGGCTACTTCCTTGTTATTTTACTGAAAATTATATATTTGCACTTGTTTTTCAAGGGAAACCGACAACCTACGGGATATTAAATAAATAATAATTGTAAAAATCTATTTCACCAATACAGTGTCGTTAAACAGTAAAACCATAGTGGGTAGCTTACCTCACAGTTTTATAACGGCACCATAATGGGGAGGTATTACCTTTTTTTAATGCAGTTCTGGAGGCCCAAAATTTAAAGCCTTTTACACTTTTTTCAATTGTTTTTTGATGAAGGCATCGCTGTGTATGCATACATTAGAACGACGTCCAATGGGTTTTTAATGTTTTTAATGGTAGTACGTCTGTCTTTATCTTCAACACAAAAGTTTTATTTTTAAAGTTCTGCTGCAAATTTCTTCGGTTCGTCCAATAAAAACGAAATTTGAAACAAGTCTCGTTTGTTGTTCACTTGATAATTGGCTTCAGTTGGAAAGTATTCAAAATCAGTTGTAGGTAATAAAGATAATAAACACAACGATTATTAATGCAATCTAAACTGGTATATCTTCATCTCACCGTTCTTTAGGTTTTTCAGTGTTTTTTTTCCTTAAAATTAATTTATACTTCCGTTAAGGGTACAGTACACAACGAAATCTCGTTAGCCATAAGCGACTTGGGAAACATGAAGGGATGGCGAATGTTATCGAGTAGGGGACGAATTTGATGCTTGGAGTGAGTTTCATAGCATGTGCGACATACCTATGGCACACATGTCGGTCATGTTCGCAGTCACTGCGTTTTTAAATAGGTGCAGTCGTTCAGGCCGTGACAAAGTTATACAGAATTCAGCTGAAGAATTAATTTTTTCAGTGGCTTCTAAACTGTCATTCTTGACTGTGTCGTTTTGACTCGGCAGAGCTACAATTTCTAACACGTGTTGTGGTGCTCTTCCCGTCACATCCTTCTTTCCTTCCATCTTGAAATTTTAAACCAGACTTTAGCGAACAGCGAACGTGTTTACGATATGCAAATAATGCGTGAGGGATTTCTTAAAGGAAAAAAAAAGAAGACACAATTACTAATTACATGCAAACAACTGGGACTGTTTTACAGTCCTGTACTTCTGTGATCCTGTAACTCAAGATAAAATTCTGTTACAGTTTGGCTGAGCGATCGGATTGCGTCCCTTATTTCAAAGGTCGAAGGTTCGATTCCCCATTCAAGCAATCTGATATGTAGGCCAAGTCCAGTGTGCAACGAAATGGGTTTTCATGCGCATTAAGTTGATTTAAACCAAACCGAAAATTAGTAACAACTTAACATTCGTTTCCGTGTGATATACATCTTTCCTGTCGATTTTAACCTAAATTTTTAGTCGGCCTATACATTCACGTTTCTCGTTTTGTCTTTAGTCGATCCGCACGATCTTGTATGAGCTATAGAATGGTTGTCATGGCAACTGAGATGAGCCTAGCCCTCGTGTGTCTTAATTGAATAGGTGATGGAGATGTGAGTTGGTGCTGGCTTCAACCCCTTTGATGCCGACCGGACAAGAGTCTTTCCCCCCTCTCTCTCAGCCCCGGGGGCCGCGCACTTTCTCTTTCTACGGAGGGAGGGTAGGGTTGATACAAGAGGATGGCAGTAGAGCTAGCGATGGGAACACATTCAGCTGATGCTCACACTAATACACTGCATGTCAGTGTTTTTGGCCTGAGGCATAGCCAAGCCACACACGGTAACGTTCGTTTTTCATCACCTTCTTTACGTCGAAGGAAAAACAAAGAAAAACAATAAGACTTTCGCTGTCTTTCTTTCGATCCTGATCGGGTTTCACACATGAAGTTAATCGATGTGGAGTTCTCGTGTAACCTGCTGACGAGGCCAACTCGGAAGGGGAAGTTGCCGAGCAGGAAAAGGACTTTTTTTTTTCAAGAATTTCTTCGTTTAGAAATTAGCAGATTATAGGAAATGTACTATAGGATAAGATTAAACGTACTGCAGCGTGGGGCTTTTCAATCTGTGGGAACAGTAACAAGCTGACTTAATTGAGGAAAGTTATGGAAGTCGATTGGCTGGATTTTTATGACGGGGTGACAGATTTAACTAAAAAGGCTATCGATGCAGGTATGAAAGCTGTACAGACGTTTTCGATATAAGAGAGCATATTGTTTGAGCACAATGGCGACTGAACATTTACTGAGAATTCCATGATGCGAGGTTGTGGATAGCGCATTGCTGTCTGTTTTAAATCTTAACAGAATCTAAGTCGACTTAATGATTAAGTCCTTCAAAGGTCTGCCTGCATGTATGGCAAGCAGTTCCATTTTTTACTATAGAATTGCAGACATCCTTAACTCAATTAAAGATATCTGCAATTCAATTACAGATATCTTTAAAAGAAATACAGATATCTTTAAATGAATTACAGATATAAGTAATTCAATTACAGATATCTGCAATTCATTCGAAGTTAGCTATCAATGGCACATATTTACTGATATCTTCAAATGAATTGCAGACATCTATAATTCTATAATTGCAGATATCTTTAATTGCAGACATCTATAATTCTATTGCAGATATCTGTAGCCTAATTGAATTACAGATATCTCCAATTCAATGGCAGATATTTTGGCAGAGTGGCAGAGTGTGTACATCGGGGCACAACTGGAAACTTATTGTTCCGGCCTCTCGTCTTGCCTGTCGCTGTTCGAATTGTCCCAATTTGGAATGCCCTGCAGGCCAGCACTGTAAATGCAACAGTAATTTCGGCTTTCCGTAGAGTGTTGGAATCTGAACCATTGCACAGATTTCTTAAGCGGCCACTTCAGGCAAATCCCTAACTCTATCTGTCGACGCGCCATTAAGCCTCATTCCCCCCCCCCCTAACTCTATTGTTCTTTCATTAAAACCATCACTTACCAGGAACGGTGTAAGTGGTTCCCCACCCCTCCGACTTCCTTCCTCTTACCGGTGGTAAATTTTATTATTATTATTATTATTATTTTCGAATGTTTTTTTATATCTTTAAAGAATTGCAGACATCTTTAAAAGAATTATGTATATCTTTAATTGAATGAAGGTAGGCCTATCTGGAATTCTATAATATAAGAAGGAATGGGTTGCCATTCGCGTCTACACTTCAGTTGATCTCATAATGCGTTAGTAAGATTTTCGAACTCCGTGCCTGATATTGGCTGAAGTAATCAACCTTTGGGAAGTAGGATTGAGGCTTTATGGCGCGTCGACAGCTAGGTCATTAGCGCCACCTTCAGTCACACTGCAGTGGTCCGGGTTCCCACTACGCCACAAATTACGAAGATATTAAGCAAATCCCAAATCTAGATCTTGTCATACATTTGTACCTCCAGCAAAAATTTAAAAAAAATAAGACCCGGACAGGAGTACTCAACCGTTGGGTCATGTTCCATAGATGGTCATGAACTGTTAGAGATCGTCATGCTTAGTTAGTTAGTGTAAGTCATCACTATGATGGTGACTAAGTAAAGGTTGGATTGTGGATGGGACGTCTCGTAATTGTCTGGGGTTATTCACAAGAGGAAGAGGGAAATGATTTTTTTTTTAAATAAATCTTTTGCTTGCTACAACATTTAGCTGGGAATGTTTGTTAACTTGCAGTAATGTTAGCAGGCCCAAGGTGATCACTGATATTATAAAAAATCTTTCTGGTCATTTCACTAGCAAAGTGGTAGTCGTAAAAATATATATAGCATATAAAACCATTCGCAAAGTTGTAAAACACAAGTACTGATATGTTGACATCAAATTAAATTTCCTTGCGATGTCATTTTTAGGCATTGATTTACAGGCATTTTGATTTACAGCCGTCTGTCTGGCTTTAACACAACTCATCACACGGCTCAAAAAAATCACAAGCAGAGCCGAGAAAATTCGAAATTGGGCCTCATTTATGCGAAGCAGTCGCAATTGCTAGAAGTTATAAGCTAGTTTGGAATTTCAAGACGTGCCAATTTTTGGATTTGCCGAGTCTTAAATCAAAAATGTCGAGAATGAAATGTCAGGAGCCCGTGGCAACCCGGACCACTGCACTGTGACTGAGGCTGGTGCTAATGACCTAACTGTCGACGCGCCATGAAGCCTCACACCCTCCCTCCTATTGTATCTACAGTAGGAAGTATTTATCCTAATGTCGTGCATTGATACGACAAAACGCATTTAACCAAACACCTAGACAGCTATTAGTGTAGCTCTGTCGATAATCTCTGGCTCGTTACTAGCTCCTTACTGGCGATATTTCGATGCCTAAGGATGCGTTTACGCAATGACGCTCCTTTGCATTCTCGCAGCTAGAATTTAATCGCGATGGCAAAGGTGTCGTTGCGACGGTAACAACGCTACCTGGATTAGCTAAATTCGACATCGTTTGAGATGCTTGCAGTCTTATAATCCGTGACAATAAGATAAAGAATTCTTCCTGACGAAATGATTTTCTCAGTTGCTTCTGAACTCACATTATTGACTGTTTTCGTTGCGAGCCGGCAGATACAAACCGCCGTCAGATTTGAATTTCAGGCGATTTTTAGCTTCTAGCTGCGCGAATGCAATCATTACGTGAATGCGCCATTCGGTAAGCTGAGGATGAATAAAACGGAGAGCGAAGGATTGTTGGCGTGTCACAAACAAGCGAAAACTATTTGATAACGAATGAATTTGCAGTGACAGACTCGTAAATCGATACACAAGCAAGTGATATGTGACAATCGTCTTCTTGATAAATTGACTTTTTAAGGTACGTAGGGACAGAATCCAAAACTTCTTGTGATCAGAAGTAGCGAAATCTCATTCTCTACCGGTGGAAAGTGGACGCTCAACGGGAGATTTATTTCCTCCGTCACAAATGCTGTCCTCGAGCGGCAGGGTGGAGGAAGGGTTGGGTGGAGTAATGACGTCACGGACCCAGCTTCTACACTTGGGGTATCCTACGGGGCTGAAAGGGTTTTTTTGTTGAAGTAGAAAGAACCCGGCCACTGGGCCAAAAGCACCTGGAACGCTGATGTCAAGGTTAACAGCAGCAGCTGGAGGAGCGAAAGGGTTGAGGTTCTATACCGGCCCTTCAAATATCAGGCAGGGAAGGAGGGTCACGCTAGTTCCAGTTCGTGGACGGGAAGCAGCGAGAGTTTTAAGTTACCAATGGACAACCACGTTTATCTGCATGCCAATTTTTTTTTTGCCTCTCCCAGTTTTGCGTAAAGGCAGTTCAAGTACGATTTCCATTGTGTGGCAGAAGTTACATTTCGTTATGCCGTAAATTATAATAAATAAATAAATAAACTTAACGCAGATGGTAGCTGAATGCGTTACTGGTAAAACGTGGCTGTAAAATCGGAACTAAATTTGGGTGTTCAAAACAAATTGTTACCTAATAGGTCGATTTACGAAGGGCAGTAAAGAAATAGATGAATGATAAATTTTGGAGTCTACGGTTTTTTGATCTTTAGGGAAGAGCGTGAAAGTGACTTCTGTCTTTATTTACTTGTCGCAAATAACTATTGTGTTGACGTTACCTTTCTTTCATATCCTTTCTGACTTGTGGTTTTTTTTTCACACTGTAATCATATCTTAACAATTACCTACGCCTTTTGTTGCATAATGTTTACCAAAAAAGAAAGTTGACTTTCTGCAAACCATTTAACTTTATGGTTACAGATTTGGTCTACTTTGGTTAAATTAGCTATGAAATTAGCTATTCGCAGCGATGCAACGTGTCAATGAAACTAGTAAATTTAGGGTAAATGAAGTTCATTAAAGAAAGTTGAAAATAAAGTGATACAGACAAATTATATTCGTGGCTACATTTTTTTTTAACTATGTGCACGTGTCGTACTTGCACGAGAATTTTTCTTGAGTTTGCAGACCGCTCACAATGATGGCGGTAAAGTTTAGAACCGAAACCCAAAAGATGAAAGAACCTACCACCTTTTCGCCATTGTAAGTAGTGATATCAAAACGAGAATCTTTAACTTAAAAAGAAAAAATTCTCTTCCACAAAATGTCGCCACTATCTTGGGTTTCGTCCTTCTTGACGGGATCATTAAGGGATGGTGACAAAGCCAATTTAGTGTGCCTCCACAACTGATAGTGAAATCTTACTTTAAAGTAACGTCCAAGATAAGTCTATCCACCCAAAACCAAAACTGGTATAAGAGAACCCGCCAAAATCCAAAAAGAGTCGGGCCGGGCCGACCTCAAAGGGTTTCAAAGGGTTTAACGAGCGCTAACCACTCCTGGTCATCTGACCGGGCCGACCTTTTTCCATCTGACAACAATTAAGCTTTGACAACAATTAAACATCTACTTGGCGGCGACATACTAGCGTGTGTCTAGAAATAAGAATGTGCGCTGAATTCGGTAATCCACTTTCGTGCATTGTAAGCTTAAACAAGTTTAATGCGTATAAAGTAGTTCTTGTGATTGGCTAGTTCTATAGAAGCTCGATCAGCTATTGGTCAGTAGCTTCAAAGGAGAAGACACTGGCAAAGTACCGTACAAGACTCTATTGGTCAGGGTAGTGTGGTAGACTACCCAGCATCTTCTACAGCATTGGGATTTTTCTGCCCTTCAATTTACTTCTGTGTAGCTCTTCAGCCGCATTCTTCTTTTTTCTTTGTACATGATTGGGTGTTGCCGGGGTACGTGCTTTTTTCACATTCCTACTTTTCATTTGTTTTTCACATATTTCTCATATTTACTGTTTTTTTTTGTCATCCCTAATTCTTCCTATTTAACATAATTCTGATACATCACACCAGTTTCACTATTCTTCAACAGAAATTTTTATTTGCTAGTAATCTTTACAGACTAATTTCTCAATAATATCACTGTTTTTTTTTTCTATTTCATTATGCATTTAAAATTTATTATAATTTCCCCCACCGTAATTATTCTACAAATTAATTTATTGATAAAAAAAAATCAGATCTATCTTAAAACTTCACAAATTCATAACAAAGGTTTGGCTACAGGCATTTTTTGAGCCCTTTGGAGAAAAGGATTTGCTTCTTTCATCTTATTTAATTCTTGTTTTTCTACTGCATCTTGCAATAATTTCAAACCCTCATATTTTACATTTTTTATGCATTGCCTTTTTTTCCCCACACCATTGCTCGTGTTTTTCACATTTTTATCACTTTTTTCACATTTTCTTTTTTTTTTACCATTCGGAAATTTTTAAATTTTTTATATTTTTTCACACCGGGATCATTCCTTCTTGTAGCATGCCTTTCATCTAAATGTGGTAGCCTCATCATCAGGGCCGTAGTTAGGAATTATTTCCGGCTTTCCGGGTGGGGGTGGGGGGAGGGGGGGGGGAGGGGACAACTGGCACAAATTACATCCCCCTTTCTCATAGCTTATCATCGTTTTTATTATCGTTTCCGAATTTTTTTTAAATAAATTGAACAAGGGTCAGGCGACTTTTGAAAAGTCTTTTTTTTTCTAATTGCTGTGGTTGGATTCGACTCCATGTCTACTTGGCCCACGAACCGACCTACCTAGCCATTCTGTTGTGTGTGCTCGCCTTGCTGGTGTTCACGGAGTTTCCTTGCAGAGGTCGCGTAGTAGTGGGGATTTATGTATATTTTCCGTCTGCGTTGTGGCAGGCTGCCATTGCACAAATCGCTTTGCACTCCCCTGCAACCCTGACCAAGTTGTCGACGCGCCATTAAGCCTCATTCCCCCCCCCCCTCCCCTGCAACCCTGAAGTGACTTCCCTGCATTACACTTGAAGAGCGCAGGGAAGTACGTGGGGTTGCGTTGCCAAATTGCATCATCTGTAACTACAGTTCCACTCGAATTCTCGAACTCCGTCAGCACGGAAGTCCTCATCGATGACCTGGAAAAGTGTCTAAGGCAAGTTCATGTCTTGGTCTTGAGGTCACCTTAACCACTTGTTACGATGTCTACTTCTGTAATACTGAGGTTTAAATCTGCGTGGTAACGATGAGGAAATGTATCCTGCCCACATAAACAAGGTCTTTTCCAATTAATTTACGTAGACTTGTAGGCTAGTTGAAAACATATGTTGAGTAGGAAAGTAAAAAAGGTGGTATAAAATCGATCCGCAAAGAAAAGTAAATAAAAACAATCAAATTAGTGCACAAAAACTAAATTTTCAAAAAATAAGACACTTAAGCTTTATCAGAGTCGTAGGACTCGGCTTCGAACTATTACGCCACATAGTCACCGATGCAGATCCTGTCACTGGCGTCAAGCTGCTTCGATAGGCCTAGAATGAGCATTGAATTAACTAAATATAACGCGCAGCGCGAGCTTTCTGAAGAGTTCATGGGGACTTCGAACAAAGTGAGCGTCAGCTGCCGAGTGGTTAGACCATGGCCTCAAAACCAACTAGATTCCGGTTGGAGTGTGTAACTATTGACCATTGCGTTCAATACGAACGCAATAATACATAAATTGATGAATCGAAACTTGACTTCGAAACAAGGCAACCATCGCATCACTTGCACAAATTGGAATTTTACGACTCTAATTGTCAGAGGTGATCACAAATCACGATGGTTTAAGCTTCAACATCGCCATGCTTAAATCTAGAACAGTCCACTTCCGATGACGTCATGTCCGCTCGTCGATCCAGTCCCGCACTCATTACTCATCTCGCGTTCGCCAACGTAATGGTGGACAGCAATTCAAAGGGACCTTTTTGAAAAGACCACTTTTTTGCATTATGCCTTCGCTCATTCAAACTTCACGCAGCAAAAACCCTTTTTTTTATGCCTGTATGTGTGTGTGCGAGTAGCATAGTGCCCGGTACTCAGGGGTGGGCTCTTTGGGTGTGATGTGGGGGT
>JAHWFP010035549.1:0-14275 GCA_023313725.1 Lithobius niger
TACTGCATGCAAAGTGTGGTTTGGATAGTCCTTGTGGTTTTTGCGTGATGCGCGGTCTAAGATTACATTGAAGTGGCGAGAAATGGCCATTACAAAAAAAACCTGAACGAAATTCGGTACGTTATTTTAAGAGTTACGAAATTGAAGCATCATTCTGTTGTGCTGACTGAGTGGCTTTGCTTCCAAACAGTTTTGTCAGGGTTATTCGATGAACCACGCATTGGAAGGTAAATGGTGTTGGCAGCATACGCAAATTGGTATAATTCAGTCACCATGGTCAGCTCTTTTAAAACAAAATCAGAGATGTTAACCTTAAGGACGGACAACTTTAGTTTTACTTTCTAGCTGACCACGGTGTCTCTAAATTATGCCAACTTGCACAATATGCTGGAATTTGCCACACCATTCTGCCTATACGTGTACCTAAAGACCGTGACAAGGGTCTTTTTGTGAATCTGTAACGTGTCGAGTCATCAGTATGCCAGTTGATGTTTGTTCTAAAGGAAGCTTCACGTATTTGAAGACCACCTGGACTTTATTTCACACTCACTGTTTGTCAGGAAAGCCACTCGGTCAGCACAGCAGAATGATGCTTGTATTTCCGTAACTCCTAACCTAACGTACCGAATTTCGTTCAGTTTTATTCTCCTGTACAGTCGTACCGGCTGAGAAGACTACGCAACGTCTATTGCAACGTCTTTGTCCGCCCGTCCGTCCGTCGCTTTTTTTCATCTTCACAATGGTACCAGATAAGACGACCACGGTTTACAACGTTAGATTCAGCGTCAAAAGTTAGGTAAATAACACTGGCAAATTAAAACATCGTTGTTTCCTTATAGCTAATAGACTTCTTCGACGAAACTAAATTAAATAATAACATTTGATCGTTGAATTGAAATCCTAAGGACAACACGCAGCCGTAAAAACAAAAGGGTTTTAACTTCGTTTAAAATAGTCAAGTCGCATTGTTGCATGAATGAATAGGCTTACCGTCGAACCAAATTCTCCATTAGGCATATCTGCTACTTCAGAAATTAAAACTGCAGTTTAAAAAATTAGTCCTAAAAAATGAAACTTAGGCCTAAAATCACGTTACCACGGCAACAACAACGAGTTGCTGCTGGCTTCATCAACAGCGTCTCTCCCGTCACTTCCCTACTACCACTGATCTATGTAGGCTACGTTGCGCGTTAGTCCGTTACGTTGTAACACTGTATGTGCCCGGAGGCGCACTGTGTTGCAAAAATGATTCGGCTTACTATACAATCGAAATCTCCATTGTCAGCTACTTACGAAATTAAAGATGCAGGTAAAAATTAGATCTAAAAGCTGACAATTACGCCTACAATGTAAAATAAGCTTAAAAGCTATTACATTTTTAACCGGCAATTCTGATGGTTATTGCTTTTAGAATATACTATAATAGAGATAGCTGGTTGCAATGTCTGATAGAGATGTGCGCCTCACCATTGGTAGTGTCAGAACTGTACAGAAGGCTGGCTGCGACTAGGTAGTCGCTGTAGCCGCTTGTTTTGTAATGGCCATGCCTCGCCAATGTCTATAAGTTTCTAATTTACAGTGGGGTGCGAAGCATGGTGAAAAAAATAGCATCATGATGACCTTGAACGTCTGCATCATGGGCCCCTCGTTCGCCTAAATACTACGGTAAGTTTCATTGCCGCAGCATTAACCATCTGTGATTGCCAGGGGATAGCACCTTTCTGCCCCACCCTGTATAATAAATTAAAGGTATTCATGCCTCCATGTTTGCTTTCTGTATGACTCAAGTTTTGCAACATTAGTTTAAACGTGTGTAAATGTGGCAAACGCTTTTATTTACTTGTTTTTCCCATGTATGAGACACGGCTTTAAATATGTAAATGTATGTAAACGTATTTAAATGTTGCAAAAGCTATATAAGCGCAGGATGCAAGAAAATAGGCAGGGGGCATGTTCTTTTAGGCTAAAAATTCACTTCTTGGGGTTGGGGGTGGGGCCGGTTATAGAGCTAGCTCCATTGTTTGCGTCTCTCACTTGGTGTAGCTTAATTTGAGGTCAACGGATTATACTGCATTGCGATATTCAAACAAGAAACGAAAACATTGTCGAAATTAACGATGTGTCTGTCAAGTTCAGATCTCTGTTCGACGATTGTGAGCCGTTCAGACTTTTTTTTTTGCCTGTTCTTGCACCAACATCATTCAATGTTCGTACGCTCGCAATCACATTTCGGCCATACTTTGGTTGCTAAGTTAACGCATGAAGCCTAGTCTCAGACATTGAATGAATGAATGAATGTTCAATAAAGAAAATGAAGGGATACTAAAATTTCCACTAAAACCAAGCCTATCATGTACAATGCACATTACCGACGCAGAATACCTCGATCGCAAAAGAATTACAGCTCTACGAACTTCAACTTAACTTGTAAACATACGATTCGAGATTGGTTCGCAGAAAAAAAAGAGGCGTCCGCACCAGATTCATGAACGTTGTAAATCGTAATCTTCTTACGTCATCTGTCATTAAATTACACAGAGGATTTGTTTCTAAACACAAAAGACACTCGTACTTTTCCACCTTGTCTTATCAATAAAGCCATAAAAATGCGCGATCATTAGAGCAACTCAGTCTATAAAACTTGTCGAACAGTCAGATATATCTTTCAAAATTGAAACGTGGCCAAGCAACGAAGGCGAAGTATTTTAGCGCAGCTTACCCTTGCTTGTAGGTCAACTATAGCAAATATCATCCTTTGTTTCCTTTGTTTATTTGTATTGCAAGATGGAATTCAACTTCATAACCACAATCTGTCTTCTTGTAGCAGGTAAGATACTTATGTAGTTTATTTAAATTAAATTAAATTAAACTTAAAAGACACCTATGTTGCATAGTAAAAGTCAGAAAGTTAATGTGTTGCATAGCAAAATTCAGAAGGCACAAATAACGTAAATTTAAAACTCGACGTTTCGCGGGCTCATTTCAGAACCGTTATTAAGAGTAGCCTAAAGCAGTGGCGTTCACAGGGGGGAGGGGGGGGGGCAAGAGGGGCAGCGATCCGGCCCTTGTCGGTAATTGCTTTTTTTGTAAAAAAAAAAAATGCCCTTCTCGTGCCAACTTTTGCGTGTGCGGCGTGACCTGAAAAAGAGCCTAAAGACCGAAAGGGCCAAAAAAAGGGCTGAAAATGGGGGGCGGGGGGGAAGGGATAGAAAAGGTAAAAAAAATGTCCCTAGGAAAAGAGTTCCATTAAAAGCCTAAAAAAGGTCCAAAAAAGGCCAAGGGCAAAAAAGGCTAAGAAAGGGTAAAGATGGGGGAAAAAGTGCCTATCGGGAGAAATGTGCCCTTTTACTAAAATTTCCCCCTGCCTTCTTGGGGTCTGTGCACGCTACTGGCCTAAAGTAAAAAAAAAAAGAATTATAAAATAACATGAAAGTCAGAGTCAAGTGGCAAGAAAAATGTCCATCTGAACAAGGCAGAACTTGTTAGGTCGTGTTCAAAACGAACAGAACCGTAAAATAAAATTTTAAAATTTTAAAAAATAGTAGCTACTTCGATGTGCGCCTGTGGTATAGCACCAAACGAAGTGCCAGTTATTATTTGACGTAAAAAGAAATCATGAAATTTTTTTTCGGTTGGTATATGACCAATGGTGTAAATAACGGGTGGGGAGGGGTGGGAGGAGGGGATTCAACAAGCCGAGGGGGTCACGTAAGAGCAAGAAAAATAATCGTATAATAAAAGCAAAGTGATCATACAAACAAGGAGCGCAAAAGGGGGAACGTAAATAAATGTATATTTCTTTTTATTTACGCACGGTTTATGGGTTGACATTGAATTTGTGCATCAGTTATTAAAAGGTAAAAAAAAGTAAATCTTTTTTTTTAATTCTTGAAAATAAGAACTAAAATTCGTTGCACTTACGCTCAACCAAAAGTCCACGTTTCGCTGCTAAAAATTGGCGAATTTTCGACTTTTTTACTAACAGACTTCTTCAGTCGATGGTCTGGAGAACCACTCAAACTTCCTCTCCTCTCCTTCCAACGAAATTTTCAACTAACTGAAAATACGTGTGTATACGTGTGTGAAAAGACTGATAGTAAAAACAGTCTATAATTCGCCAGTTTCAAGCATTGAAACGTTTGGACTTTTTGGTTGAGCGTTAAGTTGAATGAACAACCAAAGTAAAACGACTGAATTATTGGTTTTTGCGGTTGCGTACACCATTTTATGCAATAATAAAAAGAAAGAATTTGAGATCTACCAATTTTAGTACCATCTTTTGCCACTAGCTGCCGTTGTTACGAAAGTGTTAATCTAAGTTCAGTTGAAATAGATCGTGCATTTTTCAGATGTCATACAGGCCTTATTTGTCTTTTTTTGATAAAATGTTCGTTCGTTTTTGGTAAAAAAAAAATAATAATGATAATAAGTAAAAACTAATAACGCCATCTAGTGACAAGAAATAGTACTTAAAATTATAGCAAATCTCATACTCGATTTTTTTATTTTATAAAACGCTGCATGAAATGAATTTTGATTGTTGCTTTTGTTTATAAAAGTGAAAAAAGTATATTATTGTACTTCAGTTATAAATAATTTATAAATTCACCTTATCTGTCCTTTAAATGAAAGACCGTGATGCGCATGTGACTACGTGTCGTTTAATATGTCGTTTCGCTCACTCTACTGGCGTGGATCCTGGATTCAGGTGGTTTATTCGATGACCGGAGCATCACAAATTCGATGTTTTCCGATTTATTATTCGACGCAAGCTAATTACAAATAATTATTGCTCACAGTTCGTTCATCACATTCCTCAGCACGCCTGCATTTCATCTATATCATTCCAAACGCATGATTCAGTAGCGTGCACATAGCCCCGAGAAGGCAGTGGCAACTTTTAGTAAAAGGCACAGTAAGCTTTGGTGAACATTTTTCTGGAAACTTTTTATTTTAATTTTATTATTTTGCTCTCTGGTTTTGGCCTATTTTCTGGTCCTCCTTCTTTAGCCGTTTTGCCCTTTTCAGGCCTATTTTTCCCTTTTGATGCCTTTTTTTTTTTTAGGTCTCTAGGAGGCACTGACAGCATCAGCAAATAGTGGTACAAAAAGGACATTAAAAAAAGAAAAGGTATTTTGCAAAAATGGCAGGGGCACTGCACCCCCTCCCCCTCCATCATCCTCCTGCGCACGCCATTGGCACGACTTGTTTGTGTGTTTGTAGCCTACTCATAGGAAATAAGGGCGCGTTTACATTCTCGCAGCTAGAAACTAGAAATCCGATGACTACATCAACCGGAGCTTCTTTCACATGATCACCTCGAAATTAATCTAAGAACCCCTTCAGACGTGTGTCACAACTAAAATCTTGGGGTCTAACGCAAGACTTTTATCCAGTGTGCAGCGTTTGCGTCCTGGACGTGGCGAAACCCGGCATTAAAACAGATACTGCACTACATAACAAACTGTAAGGCTACTGAAATTAATTTTATTTGGTAAATAGAAAAAAAAACCGTCACCCAAACTTGAAAAAAAAAAAAAAACACTACACGGGCGCGGTAATTTTTTTTTTATTAGCGGCCTGGCATCTATTCTTGTATAGTTGTTGGAATACAAAATAACAATCGGGACAAATATTTTTTTTCTTTCTCTACCATATTAATGTCTTATACTAACGTTTGTGAAGACTACTCATCGTGAAAATAAAACAAATGAAGCTTGGAGTAATTGGTTTCGCTCCTCAGACTGAGGGCATCCTCAGCTACAAATAAACAGGTGAAAAAAAATAAGTGAATAATTTCGAAAAAGTGGTCTGCGAAATGATGTAAATATTTGTTTTACCCGTTTATTTATAGCTGTCCTCAGTCTTAGGAACTTGAAGAAAAACCTTCTACGCTAATAAACCAACCACTCCAGGCTTCATTCGTTTCATTAATTGGCCGAGCGAGCGAAGCGAACACAGTCGAATACTCGACTGAATTTGGAATTTGCTTGTCTGTTTGTCTGTTGAAGTGATAACATCCGCAAATTTTGTTTTGATTTGGTTGTAATTTCATGACAAGGGAGCTTCGCTGCATGAAATTCATGAGTTCTTTACTGTGTCCTATTTATTTTAACTCTACTTTAACTCTAAAACTTTAATTCTCACTTCAACTCTTCAAGTCTTTTCTATGACTGTATAACTGTCTTTAACTCTTTTAACATTTAACTCTATGTGTCGCAACTCGTAGCTTCCTTTTAGATTTGAACCGGTAGATTGAGCTTAGAAAAAGCATATTCTTCTGGGGTTTATTTACGTGGTTTGTTAGTTGGATTGAGTAGTTTTACGTTGTAGTAGGGCTGTGTGGGCCGAGTACCATACATTTTACCGTGGAAACAGTTGACTGTATGTTTTTCCTGCTCTGTATTTCAGAACCCAGAGTTTGGAAAAGGTAGTGGGCCAAACTGGGACAGGGGCAGCGGCGTAGCTACACGGTGGCAAGTGTGGCAGACAGGGCCCCCACATAAAACTAAGGGGCCGGGACTAACTACAACAGCGGGCCCGCCTCCCCCGACTGAAGTCTTAAAAAGGTTACACTATGATATAATATTCGTCGGCCACTATTTTGCTTAATGGGTTGGTTCATTCATTAATCTGGGCTGCTTACGTTTGAAGACTTGTCTGCCTGACAAACTGACAGACTTGCACTACAGTGCTCCTGCTCCATGTTCGTTGCCGTTGGATTGGAGTTGTTTGTTGGGAGTATAAAAAAAATTCACAATACGCACGAATCGACCACATTACTCATAGTCATCAAACTCACAATTTCGAAAAAAAAATTGGGGGGGGGGGCCGTGAGGGCCCATTGAGTGACCGGGCCTGGGTACAGTGGGTCCACCTGACCCCCCCCCTGTTGTGGGGGCCCTGGTGGCAGAATGCCACTGGCCCCCAGCCTCACCCTCCCCCTCCCCCGAAAGAAAAACAATAATTTAGATTTTAAAAATGCTCTTTCGTAGTACACTAGTTATTTAATTTCGTATAAACTGTATTTTAAAAATGAATTCCCAGCCTGCGTGTTCGTCCATCCCCAATCATTAAAAAATATGGGGGGGGGGGGAGCATTAAAAACGCACAAATTAAAAAATGTCTCTTAAGTCCAAACTTTTTTCCAGGTTTTTTTTTTTTTTTTCAAACTTGGAAAACTGACTGGCGCACGAAAAAGTGGTCCCTATTTTCACTATAACAAAAATAAAAAATAAATTAGAAAAAAGTGTAGACTTAGATTCACCTCATGCAGTTTTTTTTTTATGAACCGTCTACATCATTAAAAACGTATGATGTGCATGTGTGTTTGTACCTCTACTCCTCTTGAACCAAGGTACTTATAAAAATGGGAGTAGGATCAAACGAAAGATAATTAAATTGCGCTTCGGTTAAGGCTATTTTCATCGCTGTAACTTGATATTATAACGCTCCTACAAATACGCGAAAGAACCTGAAAAAATAACGTCAAAGAGATTTTTTACCCTCATGATGTTTGTTAATGATGTCATGGTTTGTTCATACACGGGTTAAAATTCCTGACAAACAAAACGCCTTGAAGCTATTAGTTATACGTACTGAGATGATCTGGAAAAGGATGCATGCAAAAAAATAACCTAAAAAGACTACGTATTTTGCAACAACCACATATAGATCTTAAAATTGGTTTTGTATCAACTGTCTTGATGCGTGGACAAATCAGACCCATAGAGCTGGTTTTAAAAGGGTGTCAAACATTCGTGTTTCGGAAGCACGGAGTTGCGTGGATCGAGCGAACAATAGCGAGCGATTTCCACGTAAACAAAATCTTTTCAATGTGTTTTACGCTTTGCTCTCTCAATCTTTCATCTATCACCTTCGTAGAGGATTACTTCTGGAAGAGAAGACGTACAATCGTGCAAACAAACAAATCATAAATCGTATGTTTGGAATGGTGTAGGTGAAATGCAGACGTGCTGAGGAATGTGATGGACGAACTGAGCAACAATTACATAGTTTGCGTCGAAATAATCCACCCAAAACCAAAAACTGGTATAAGAGCAGCCGCCAAGTTTCCAAAAAGGGTCGGTCTCGCAAAGTAGTGATATCATTCAACCAGAGAAAGGCCGCCAAGGTTCATCCTCTTAGCCAAGTTAATCGCACCTACTAGTAGTTCGAAAGTTAAATGAAAACTAGAAGATTGCTACTAGCGGTAGCAATCTTCAAGTTTTCATTTAACGTCCAAAGTATTATTCCTTGCGATTAACTTGGCTAGTAGGATTAACCTTGGCGGCCTTTCCCTGGTTGAATGATATCACTACTTTGAAAGGCCGAACCTTTTTGGAAACTTGGCGGCTGCTCTTATACCAGTTTTGGTTTTGGGTGGATATCACAACTTTTATAGGCCTGTGAATACAAAGAATTCCACTGTCTAACAGTCACCTCTACCTTTTTTGTCTGGCGTGTCTATAAATTTTCTAATTCATAATTGTTACGTTTGCCATTGCCCAATTAGCCGTTACACCAGCCAAATGGACATGGTTTGGCTTATTGTATGCCCATGATTCGCATGCTTAAGTCTATTTAACCCGATTTTTGAGAGCACTGGCTAACAAACGCTGATTTTCTTTCGCTTCGCTCGCTCAATCAGCGCATCCCCCTTCACTTGGCCCTCCCGAGGTTAACGTTAATCATTCAATCATGAACACATACTACAAATTCACGGAATGGTAAATGTTCATACAGTTCTAATATTCTGATGGCAGACGAAGATTACTAAAACTAATCAACTCACCAGCTGTTTAAAATTACTCGCCACTTACACTAGACTGCAAGAACAGTAAGTCAACATAAAATAAAATGTCCGTGTCACGTTATTGAGGACACTTTTTCTCCATAAAGAACACGTTCCCTCCTGTGCTGACGATGTGCAATTTGTTTCCTAATCTTCTTTCCAGCAAAATTTTCCGTTTTATCGTGGTGGGGCAGATAATTCAGTTTGGATTCGTGTAGCGTAAAAAAAAAAGACCAAACCTTTGCAATAAAAGATAAAGCTATTCTGTCTCTTAGTGAACCACCTATTTGCAAAAACAGTGCATTCTGATATTTAAGTACTGAAACTATAAACGTGTAACACTTAAGCATGTTATAATCTACTGTTGGATGACAATACAAACAATGGTTACAACAATAATTTTGCACTTACGAGCCACTTCAGGGCCACGTGCTTCTAGCTGCACCCCCATTTTAGAAAAAGGCACTTCCCAATATGACGCTTTACCTGTGTGCAGAAATTTAGATCTGGCAACTTTCCCTAATGAGCTGTAGAGGTGTCTTTATACCCTGTGAGAATGAACGTGGGAACCTGGTGATTATAGCTAGTTACTAGTTACTAGTAACACTCAACGTTATTGAGGGCACATTTTCTCCATAAAGAACACTTTTACACATTTTCGTGTTGAGGTTTTCTTTGTTACTGGACCCAAGACACCTGATTAAACGATTTGCAAAGATTTCTACCGGATGGAGAATTTACACCAAACACCAGTATGCTGAAATCACGTATAAGTTGGTTTCAGTTAAAAGACACAGTCTGCTAGTGAGCTGCCATCTGACAACAATTACACTCTAACAATTACGCTCTAACAATTAAGCTCCAACAACAATAAAACGTCTACTTGGCGGCGACACACTAGCGTGTGTCTAGATCAGTACATCGATTTTGTGCTGCTCTTGGAATCAAAGAAATTACATGAAGCATGGATCGACGCCACTGGAGTGAGCGAAGCGAATTAACGATATGGCTAATCCTATATATTAAGGAAGGGGCCCCCGAGGGTTAATTTGCCACCGGCCCCACCTATAACGTAGCTACGCCACTGGTCAGCGGATCATTTTGGCTCAGTGGCTAAGTTAGGCCAGTGGGTCGTTTTGAGTCGGGTGGTCAAGCTCACTGACCCATGGACAAATTGACAAGAAAAAAGGGGGAAAAAAGCTAAATTCATTGACGAGAAAGCAAGGACATCAGAGGAAACAGGTTCAAGGTGTGTTGATTGACTGTTGGCGTGGTATTTTGATTTACAATCAGTGTAATCTTTTATACCGCCTGATTGTATAAAGTGGGAGTGTCTTTTCAACAGCGGTTCGTTTCAGAATGGATGGGCGTCGTGACATTTTTTCTGGAGAATAAAATACAGGGGTTATTTACAACTCGGCATGTTTCTTAACTCAATAACAAAACGGAATATTCTTAAATTAGGAGACAGTTTTATTGCATGCTGCTTCTTGAAAATATAAGCTTGAAATCAATCATAATAATTCCCTAGGCTCAAACAAAGATAAGGACACGTATAAGGAAAATCATAAGGATCAGTGAACAATGCTTAACTACGTGCGCGACCGACGTTACGTGCTAATTGCTTGCTATAGGCTCAAGTATTCAAATCTAAATCTAAATCAAGGACCACGCTAGTGGTTCGCCCGCCGAGTTAAATTGTCAGACTTCTTAGCAGAAATCAGAGCTGAGGGTATTTCACGATGGTGAGGAACCTATGCGGCGAAACAGCTTGAATATTTTTGAAAATGGGTAGTCTTTATGCCCTGACAAGCATTTGTCGTATTTGAATAAAGTGCATAAACTGTATCAATGTGTCAAGAGCGTTGAGTTCAGCTTACTGCTACTGTAGTATATATACAGGGTGATTCATAAAGTACCTAAAAATAGGCCTATAAGACGTTATTTGCAATATAGGACAGCAAGCCAAATTGGCAACGTATATTTTAGCTTTAACACGGGAGAGTGACGTGAAATCATTGTATAATCATTGTAAATCATTGTATAATGATTTCACGTCACTCTCCCGTGTTAAAGCTAAAATATCCGTTGCCAATTTGGCTTGCCGTCCTATATTGCAAATAACGTCTTATAGGCCTATTTTTTAGTACTTTATGAATCACCTTGTATATAAGTTGTTGCTGTTGGCACACACGTTTCTACTACGCTCTCTACAGGTCAAACTATATGTCCTACAAAGCTGGTTCTTAGCTCATTTTACAGGTATTGATCTGTAGATGTGCCCTCAAGCACTATTACAGGCAGGGAATTTCATTGTTATATTTTCCAGGACATTTCCAGGTTTTCAAGACTTGCACTGACGAACCCTGAATTACCAGTAGAGTTGTGCTAAGCATACTGAGACGATTAGGTTTTAAACAGACGTCGTTTAGCCAAGTAGAATGCACCTATCATTCGCTGATTTATCGTGTGCAAAAGTAAAAATGGTAAAAACCATTTGACTACAGCAGTAAAGTTTCACGTGGACTAAACAGTACAGCAACACTGCAGCATCTGAAACCTTACGGAGACGTTTATTTGTGTTTCTTTGCTGTTTTGACTTCGGATCAGTTAAACCTTACCTTAAGTATCAAACGAATTCGTTTTGTTTTTCTAATTACTTATATGTACAGTTAATTTATCGTTTTATTAAGCCGTAAATTATCAGAAACAATGAACAATGAGCACAATGGATGATGCTGCCAAGAATGACACGTGTAAACAACAACAACGACGAAAAACAAAAATCGGTACTTCCCATAGAGCTATTCTGCGAACGTAAACAAACATTTCGGAGGAAAAACGGTAAAGTTTTGCCATGTTTTGTAATGTAATAATTATTATGCTGCTGTGTGGAATTATATTACTAAGATTTACACATCACCGTTTAAGAAATAGCATTATCAGCCCGTGTTCTATTAAAGATCGCAAATTAATGCGGATGGAAACCTATTTTTGTTGCCTTTTGGACTTAATGCCAGACTGCCTGAGCGGGGAATTGAACCCACGATCAGTGCTGCAATTAAGAGGGGTGCAAAGGCACAAGACACCCAGGCCCTGGAGGCAAGGTGGCCTTAAATTCAAAGCAGGGTTCGCAAATTTGTACATACTACTACAAAATAGGCCACATCCTGGCACCCAAAATAATTTAGTCTTTTGGGGGCCCTACATTTTACTCTAGCACCCCTCGTTGAAAAAGTCTTTAAAACCAAATTCCGAGGTCCGGTCGCTGAGCCATGCTGACTGTCAGTATGGCTTAGCGGTAGGACCTTGGCATTTAACTTTAAGGGTGATGGGTTCAATTCTACTCTCAGCCAGTATCAGATTTAAGTCCAAAAGGCAACGTAAATAGGTTTGCGTCGGTATTTATTTAACTCTTCTCGAGCCCATTTGGATTTCCGGCCTGTTTAATTAAAGATCACAGTACATGTACTATTAAAGATCTTTTTTGGTGGGGGTGGAGGACAATAGTTCCTATCATCCCTCGCCCCCCCCCCCTTCCCCATCCCTTCTCGGGATCTGGGCCGGGGGGGGGGGGATACCTTCATACGTAGTCTGCGGTCTCGTGCTACGCGTAGATCAACATACAGATAATCATTTTCAACTTGTTTATATCATTTGTATTTATCATTCTTCATCTTTAAATAAGTGATAATTTCAATGGCAGAATAAGAATGCGAAACGTATTTGTGAATGGAATACAAACGCGTAGGAAAATGAGCTAATATCCGCGTATATTCATTTCATCACGTTTCTGATAAGATTATCTGTCGGGATTAATTTTTTATGAGTACTTTACATACTTAAATTGTGGTTTGCGATCTTATTGTCAAACTGTAATAAATTACACGTCCGTCAATAGGATACCGTACGTGACAGCAATAACTAATCATCGGCCTGCACGTGCTACTATTAATATCGTCAGGAGTATATATACTATAGGATATCAGAACTTAATCCCGCTAACTCAAAACTTCAGATAAACTTGAACGCTGCTACTGATAGTCAGCTTCGTTCACGTTTTTAAATAAGCTTTTAAGCAATTTAACTAGAGTGGCTGGAATTCCCTACATATATCACGCATACCAACAGAAATATGTCCACTGGAAATTTCTACAAATTTAAAGGGGGATTGCCACCAACTGACAGGCTGCAGCATCTATAGCCATTTACCACTGTCTAGTTCTGTCTGGCCCTTACTTTCAACAGGCGAAGGAACACACAAATAAATTTTTCTTTTATTAAACAAACAAGCCACGTGCCACTTTAATTGTTGAGTGTAAAGTTGGTGCGTCCACGTGCACCAGGGAGCAACGATAAAGTTAAGCCTAACGACATCACGGGATTTTTTTTTTTGTATATATATCGGAGATTTTGAACCGCTAGATGGGCGCCATCAAGTGACCGTGATATCGTTAACCTTGACCGCTTGTTCCCTGGTGCACGTGAGCGCACCAACTTTACATTCAATAGTTAAGGAGGCATGTGGCTTGTTTGTTGTGTAAAAAGAAATTTCTTGGCGCATTTCTTCGCTTGTTGAAACCAAGTGCTACATAGAACTAAATAATCGTAGACGGTGCTAGATGCTGCATCCAGTCATTCGGTTGGACAGGCCCTGGTAAAAATACGGTCTTCCTGAAAGCCTAGTGAGGAACGCGTAAGCCTCGTTTAATGTTTGAAGTTGCAGGGTTGGACTTGACAAGTCATGGTGCCAATTTTCCGTGGCACAAGCGCCCAATCTCTGTCTTACTTTTGACGCCCCGTGAAAACCGCAAATCGCCCGTTAACAACCCTGGCAGAGCTAAAAGCTTCATACATCAAGCAGACTAAAAAAACCAGTCAACTAATAAACTAAATTCCTGAACAAATGAGAATAAAGACATTGCGTTAAAGCTTAGACCGAACCCGGATCACGTATGTGAATGATCGCATAAATGCCGAATTTTCTACGATGGAGTTAGGAGGCCTAAACACCCTCCCTGGACAGAAGTTCAAATTATAACTTTGTTACGGCTCACCTCTTTTTTTTTATCGAATTAATTTTAACAGCCCGTGAGCGTTTATTAGGCAATTTACAGTACTAGTTTTCCTCCCCCAAAGAAAAATTAATACCGATTTTCCAACTTTGCTTTCCTCTGCTGGAGACCATTACATGCCTTTCACGCAAAAATTCCCTCCTCATTCTCTTTTCTCCATCTTTACTTGCATTTCAAGCCCTTATCGTAACCCTCTTCCCCCTCCCCCCCCCCCCCTCCCCCATCTCCCGATTCCATCAAAAGAAAAAATTTTCCATAAGAAAGAAAAATTCCATAAAACTAAGAATAGAGTGATTTTCACGTCACGTGGCATCACGTGACAGTAATCACGTCAATGACGTAATTACTGTAAAGCAGAGGAGGCAATCACCTCCGGAGCCACAGATTTTCCCCCTTCCCCCCCCCC
>JAHWFP010035549.1:23204-41438 GCA_023313725.1 Lithobius niger
ATATATATATATATATGCGGAGTAGGCGGCCAAGCCATTCAGCCGGTACAATCAAGTACCCCACCCTGTTGTGCCATCTGTTGACGGGATTCGCCTTCAAATTCGGGTTGGCCACTTTTCCAACGTCTTCGAACAGATGTCGCCACTTATAAACCTGCCATGTCGCCGTCTATTGACGGCCTTGGAGTTTGGGTTATAACTCTTTTTCCAAAATCTTCGAAGAGATGGCGCCACTTAGCAAACCTGCCGCATCGTTTTTGGGTTCGTTTTTTTTGGTATTGTTGTGGTACCAAAGCGGCCAACAAAGTTTTAGTCGCGTGGACTGTGCCATTGTCGGTGTTTAAACTTAAAAAAAAAAAAAAAATCCCTATCTACTAAACCAGACAACTTTAAACCAAACGACGATTGGATCTTAATTTTGAGGCTCGCAATTGGCAGCCTGATATGATGGAAAGGCGCATTTATTTCCTAAATGTTCACTTCCAGAAAGAAGTTGAATTGTTTTGAGTTTGAGTTTGAGTTTCTTTATTGAGCAGAAGGGGCCTTCGAGCCATGCGCTTATGCTACAAACTAAATGGACGGCAACAATCGTTCCTTGCAACAATGTCGCAATGCACAGTACCAAAGTGAATTGTTTCAAAGGATTGACTTAAACATCCCTTAGGCCCTTATGGCCTTAGGGCTTCGGGCAGATGACCAGGAGTGGTTAACGCTCGTTAAACCCTTTACCCTTTACCCTTTACTTTTAACATGGGATTACTTGCTTACTGAATGCTGGATTTCTCAGTGATAGGGTTTTTTTCAGCCTTCAGTCAAACACACGCCACCGACTTTTCCGGGGCTGCAGCAAAGAGAGAATGTCACGGGGCGACGTTTTCGGGGGGGGGGGGGGGGGCCAAGCGTGTATGGCGGGACACGTACGCGAATCCTGCAGGGGGCAGTAGTATGGGGATTGGGAGTTGAAGTAATTGTGGGGGAGAGGGCATATGTGGGAGCCATTCACAATTCGGTCTTCCTCTTGATAAATTTAAAACCAATATCAAACACCTGGAGGGAGGCGGGGGGGGGGGGGGTGCAAAGCATGCGCAGCAGGGGCACAAGTAGTTCTCTAATAAACCAAAATAGTTAGAATTAGCCTTTCATGAAAGTTATGAAAGTGCTCTCGCCAACAATGATAATGAAAAGCATTTACTTTTTATAAATACTATAGCAAGAATTTATAAACACTGATAAATTCTTGATAGTAGCTATCCTGTTCCACATCCTACAAGCTCTTAATTAACTTAAATACATATAATTAAACTTATATGAAAGGTAAGAAGGTATTCAACACGGTAATAAAAGTTTCCTTGTACAGGATGAAGTAGAAATTAGGGCGGGACACCTTTACCAGTCAAAGCTGGCCAATTCTATGAAACCATGATGAGGGTGAATGCGAGTCGAACCAACCATGGAGCTATTGTTAACCTTGATACATGCTTTCAAAGTCTTCGAAATGCTAAATAGATGACAGGCTAACTTGAGTGCTTGCAGAATAGTTTAAAGAGGGACAAAGCTAAATTCTTTGGGCATTTACTTAAATTGTGGAGCTTAATATTCAGCTAATACTGATGGTGTTTCGCAAGAGATGAGAAAAAACTTCCTTCAGTCTCTGTCTTGTGTCGATATTAACCATGGAGGTCTCGGTCTCATCTCGTCTCGTAACCCGAAATCTAACAGTGGAATCTCGGTATCGACGAGGCTGCATCATGGTGGGTGAAGCACGAGACGACATATCTATTCCTTGCAAAAATATCTCGTCACTTTTTGAGTATTCCGGCAACATCAATTGCAGCAGAACGGATCTTTTCATGTGCTCCACTGACAATCAGAAAGAATCGTAACAGAACGAACGAAGATTCGGCCAGAAGTATTCTAAGCTTAAACTCATGGAAGAAACATGAAACTTTTCATACAAAACCTAGGATTACATATCCAATAATAACACACTGCAATACATGTACAACCTTGGTTTTTATATAAAGAAATAAATAAAGGTAAATGTGTGTTATATTAAAGGCACATAACTCCCTCCGGTATATTTTAACAGTTTCACTCGATACATTACCGGAAATAGTTTTATATAAACTGATTTACCTTTCATTTGCTGGTCTAAGGGTACGATGCAGATGTCAGTAGTGGCGCGTGAATGTTATTAGGCTTGTTTTAAACGGCTCGGTCCGAGCGGTATATAACTCCCGCCACATCGCTGGCAAGCCGCGGCCCTGGAGGAAGGATAATTAATCCTTCGCTCAAGTTTGCGACTTGGTCGTACGATGTGTCACGTTGCAGCGGCCCCGAAATGAGTATGACTAGTGTCTTAGAGCAATGCGCCCTGCGGCCGTTTGAACTATATTTTAGCGTAGGTGACGCAGAGTAAAGTGGCCAGAACGGAGGGATTTATGTGCCTTTAACTGAATCTATATAAAATGAATCTTTATAGTGACTGGAAAAAAACATGACGTTATGTTATCAGTACTGTGCTTTTTTTTTTTTGAAAAGTCAGTTCTAATCATTACTTATACAGACACTAGGGCAGCCCCCAGTATATTGTCGGTTTTTTTTAGAGCATTGGTGTCACAGTATTTTCATAAATAGACAAATAAATAGACATAAATCGCTGGAAAAAATACTAAGGAAAATTGGAAATTAAGCCAACAGCGAAAATCATACACACGTTACGTTATTTCTTGTGTATGATTTTCGCTGTTGGCTTAATTTCCAATTTTCCACAGTATTTTCATGCAAACAGTAAATCACAGCAATGCGCTCTGACTGGTTATATATGAGGGGGGGGGCTGTCCTAGTAAATAATAAAAATAACTAGCCATATCGTTCGCTTTGCTCATTCCAGTGGCGTCGATCCATGCTTCATGTAATTTGATTCCAAGAGCATCACAAAATCGATGTACAGATTATTTCGACGCAAACTAATTGCAATTGTTGCTCACAGTTCGTCCATCACATTTCTCAGCACGCCTGCATTTCATCTACATCATTCGTACTTCGAACTGCAATCTCAACGTTCATAACGCGTATCAACAATGGCTGGCCCGAAAACAAAACTAATTTTGATCTCCTACTGATTTTGAGATCCATATATTACGATATGTCGTGTTTGTGTTACTTTGTACTGATGCAAAACATAAGGTCATAGTTTTATCAGGCAAGTATACTTTGGAAGGTCAAAGTTGGCTCAGGCATAATAAACTTTGTGTGAACCAACTATGACGTCATGAACAAATGTCACGAGGGTCAAAAAAACTATGATGGTATTTTTGCAGGTTTTTTTCGCGTATTTGAGGGTCATAGAATCAAGTTACAGCAACAAAAGTAGGCCTAATGGAAGCGTAATTGAATTATTTGGTTCTACTCCCATCTTTGTAAGTGCCTTGGTTCAAGAAGAGTAGAGGTACACGCACGCACATCATCTGCATCATTAAGATCGTATGATGTGCGTGTTTGTATAGTTTTACTCCTCTGGAACCAAAGCACCTACAAACATGAGAGTAGGACCAAACGAAAGATAATTAAATTGCGCTCAGTATATTTTCATCGCTGTAACTTGATATTATGACCCTCAAATACGCGAAAAACCCTGAAAAAGTAACATCAACGTTTTTTTAACCCCTGTTGATAACGACATAGTTGATAACCCCTGTTTGTTCATGACGTCATAGTTTGTTCATGAAAATCTCCTCGAGCGAAGCGAAATGATCTGGAAAAGGATGCACGCAAAAAAACGACCTAAAAGGACGACGTAGTTTGCAACACACCACATATATAACTGACTGACTTGATGCATGGAAAAATCAAAACAATAGATTTGGTTTTAAAACGGTGTCAAACATTCGTGTTTCTGAAGCACGGAGGTGCGATTTCCACGTAAACTACACCTTTTCAATGTGTGTTGCGCTTTGCTCTATAAATCTTTCATCTCTCACCTTCGTAGGAATTACTTTTGGAGAAGACGTATACAAACGTGCAAACAAACAAATCGTATGTTTGGAATGATGTAGGTGAAATGTAGATGTGCTGACGAACGAACTGTGAGCAACATTTGCAGATAGTTTGCGACGAAATAATCAGTACAAAGAAATTACATGAAGCACGGATCGTCTTGAAGCTATTAATTATGCACTGAGATGATCTAGAGAAGGATGCACGCATAAAATAACATAAACGGACAACGTATTTTGCAACATAACACATATAGATATTAAAATTGGTTTTGTATCAACTGAATTGATGCATGAAAACCTGGTTTTAAAAGGGTGCCAAACATTCGTGTTTCTGAATAACGGTGGTGCGTGGATTGAGCGAGTAGAGCAAGCGATTTCCACGTAAAGTAAGTCTTTTCAATATGTGTCTCGCTTTGCGCTCTCTCAATCTTTCATCTCTCACCTTCGTAGGGGATGACTTCTGGAGGAGAAGACGTATAAATGTGCTAACAAACAAATCGTATGTTTTGAATGATATAGATGACATGCTGGCGCGCTTAGGAATGTGATGGACGAACTGTGAGCAATAATTACAATAAGTTTGCGTCGAAATAATCAGCACATGATTTGTGATGCTCTTGGAATCAAAAAAATTACTGGAAGTATGTCGACGCGCACGTAGCTCTCGGATGGCCAGACTGTTGAAATGATTTACGGTTATTATTGTTTATGCAGTGAAAGCCTTACGAAAAACGCGTACTACACGCGATCATTTTAGACGTGAAATGTCTGCCAGCAGGACAAAAGTTGCAGCATGAAAGCTCCTCGAGCGTAGCGAGACGATGCGGAATGAGCGAGCGACTCCGCTAGTACGTTTTTAATGCTGTAGTTTAAAAAAAAAGTTTTTAGTTGGGGCAGATCAGTGTGGGTCGAGATCAAACGAGATTACAGACATTCAGTCTCGTCTTGTTTCGTTCTCGTTGTTGCGGGTCCCCCTTGTTGGAGCACCCAGGGTCACCATGCAACTGATGACTGACACCAACACAAAGCAGTGACGAGCTATTGGCTGCCACCAGTTGCCATCCAGCAACTACCTAACGATGTGGTGGAAGAAAACATACGACACAGTTGTAGAAGTATTCTGCATTTACTCAAGAAGTTTGCAATAGCTCAAACTTAGGTCACAAAGATTCACTTACATTCAAATAATCCACTTGAATCATGTTGGAATCGTGGACTACTCAGTTGAACAGAATTTTGAAATAGTTTCAAACATTTTACGATGCCGTCTTCAAACCCGTCTAGAGAGAGAGTCGAAATCTCTACGAGATATTTTCAGATTATTACGAAAATCCTCCACTTGATTGACTTTACATACCTCTAGGCTTCCGTAAGAGAACCTAACATCACGAATTTCAAGCGGAGTTCTCCGCTAGACGACTATCCCACGATCGTCGCACGTGTCGCGCCCGACACACATAGTTTTCGCTATCCAAGTAGTAGAAAATGAAGACGCAATTTTTCAAGCTTGCTATTTATACAAGCGATGTTGATCTCGGCGTCCTCAGCACGGATGCGCACTTGACAGCCCTGGTTGGTTGTCCATCTGTTTCCAGAGAGTGGATTGGAGGTGCCGGTCAGGTGACCACATTCCTTGAGCTTGACCATGGCATCGCTCGGCCCTCAGGGCAAACAATGGAAGCCAATCTTCACAATACTAAACTGTAACCGTTTTTTTTATGAATTTTAAACCACGGTATAATTTTTTTTTTAAAACTCCCGATTCCAGCAAGATCTATGTTTCAGTGACATAAAATACTATGAGGTATTAAATAATAAACATGGGACATTTTGTCCCCAAAAGATCATTTCATTGAATGTCCGACACCGCTAACGTGGCTTTTAAACAGAGCTGTGTGCTAGACGGTTTAAAGTGCACAAACATCAATAAATTAATACAAAGACTCTTGAAGATTCAAGGAACAATTGTGCGTGCGTCAATAAATAATTAACCAGAGACAAATCACTTTGCCTCCAAATTCAAATCTAATATATTGGGTCACATGGCTGTAGATGCTACCGGCCATCTTTCTTTTTGCGATGCAGGGATATCACCATTAAGATTTAATGCGAATAAAAGCAGCATTATTACATAAAAGTTCATTCAACACCTGGCTCAACCCAAGACTTAAAAACAAAGTATTTCACAGTGATAACATGTCGTACAAGGAGATTTTCACCCTAAATGCAAACCAAAGCCTGAGATCTGGGGAAATTAATGCAAGACACCTTCCAGCGCCATTTTTCTCGATCCTCCACATCAAGTACGGCCCCAAAGGTCTATTTACTTACCGTTAGTCTTTCCCTTGCTAAAAATCCTTTTTTAAATGTGGCGTCTAGGAGATTTTCTGTTGAATATAATGGGACTTTATTTACTAACGACCCGTCACTAAATGATGCATTGCGCGCGTACAATAATCGTGACGTTTCACCTCTGTGTGTACATCTACTAATTTTCTAATAATTACCATGAGATCAAAAATCTAATAGACTAATGCGATAAAAATTAAAATTAATTATTCCAATAGATCGCTGAAGCAAAATTATAAGACACTAGCCTAGAAAATTATATATTGTGATTTTAAAATACGAGAATCATTCCGGTTTGTGACGACACAATCGTTGACTTGATTCCGTCTCGTGTACTATTCACAAAGCCAACCGAGACAGCAGCTATGCGAGGAACGCAGCTACCACCCCAGCCGACCTTGGCACTGTAATTGCTGGGATGATGATCTGCACGTAGCTGTAATTTGGCAAGCGGAATGTTATAAGGTAGGCCGGGTGTCCGTTTAAAAGCATTGGGACTACATCCCAAAGGGAAAATAGGAGGAAGGGGTTCGGATCGACTCGCATTTCTTAATCGAATAAGTGTTCACCAGTCTTGTAAACACACACCAGATTTAAGCAATTCTCAAAGCGCATTGCTAATTTGTACTATCCAGCAGCTATGTAAATGTAGTGTACATGTCATCATTGAACTAGTTAAAGGTACTTTCCTCCCATTTTTCTCGATCCTCCACATCAACTACGGCCCCAAAGTTCTATTTACTTACCATTAGTCAATTCCTTGCAAAAAATCCGTTTTAAAATGTGGCGTCTAAAAGATTTTCTGTTGAATATTGGGAACTAATTTAACAGCATCCTGCGATTATATGATCCTTTGCGCGCTTACAATAACCACGATGTTTCATGTGTGTGTGCAGGTACTATAGTGTCCGCGGCCTATCTTGAGTTCTCCGCAGAACGAACACAGATAATCGATTGTACGTTTTCAGTAGCAGAGTGCCTTGTTGATATCCAAGATGGTTACAAAAACAATGGCGGCCATCGATTAAAGCCACCCCCTCCAGGAAGACATAGCCGCTCACAAAATACTTGCAGGACTCAAGATACACCGCGCACACAATAATTTTTAATCGCTTGCTACTAATTATCACGAGATCAAAAATCTAAAACACCAATGCGGTTAAAATTAAAATTATTTATGCCAATGGATCACCAAAGAAAAATTATAAGATACTAGCCTAAAAAATTATACAGTGTGATGTTAAAATACGAAAATCTTTTCGGTTTGCGATGACACAATTTTTGCGTTCGTGCCGTTTCATCTACTATGCCCAAGGCCAACAGAGATAATAGTTGTGTTTCTCATTGCGAGGAACGTAGCTACCATCTTAGTTGGCCTTGTATATTACTACGCCGAGTCTTGCGAAACGGTGCGATGGTATCATGGCGTTGCGATCTGCGCATGGCTGATAAAACAGACGAAATGTACCTTTAATTTGTACACGCTTCGCTTTGCCCTAGCACGTTTTTATAGGTTCTCTTTACAAACTCGTACAACTCTTGGTATTGACAAGTTTTCCTCCCCAAACACTCTTAAACCATGCACAGAAGTGAGATAGCCTAATTCAGCAATGTGTTACATGTGGACGTTCAGCTTTTTAAACACCTGAAATTGACATGACTAAAGAGGCCTCTTATAAACTGTGCAAATTTATTTTCAGCTTACTATTTCAACATAAATTCCACTAAGCTGCCCTTTTAACTGTGATAGTAAGGGATAGGCCAGCTAATTTAATACCGGTATTACAATTTATCGTTTATACATCACCATCACATACAATTTTCAGACGTTAAAAATCTATTCATGAACCTGGGGAGGTAAATCTGATTTTACGTCATTCCCATCACCTAAATTGGGATAGAGTGAGGCAATTTCATTCCCCGCTTTAAGTCTTCCAGAAAATTCCGCATGGCGCTTTGTGTTTTCAGAGTTGATCTTATTTGTCCAGAGTGTCAGCAAACTAAGAGGCCCTGGTGATCGAACGTTGTCCAAACACGTCTTGAGGCGCTTGGGATTAGGAGCAATATCCGACGATTTTCCTTTTCCTCCATCGGCGCTATTCTCGGCACGATTGAATTCCTGCTTTTCACGGTCCGTCATCTTGTGGTATCTGTCAAGTTCTTTCCACATGATATCCACCTCAGGCTTGTCGTCTTTCACTACTTTCTCAGTTGATGATTTGCGTCCCGACTTGGACGCTGCATCATCGCCAGATCCATTGGCATTTTTCCGTCCTGGTTTCGAGCTTTCCTCAGGTAGTGGTTTGCGACACTCCTGTAGGCATTCCAGAACTTTACCATGGTTCTCCGTTAGGCAGTGAACACGTATAAGAGTCTCTAGCTCATTCCACATGACACGATACAGTTCTTCACGTTTTGGGCCTTTACCTCGTGTGCCAAGAGCAGGGACAGGAAGGGCCTCGTTACGGCTCTCCATTTGGACGAGTTGGTAAATCACTTTCTTGCAGTCGACGACTTCACTGTCGTCCAAACGTTCTTTTACAATTAAAGCAAGCAATGGATCCAAATGCTGCTGCATGTTGAAAATTGTTGTATTACTAATCACCATTGGCCAGTAGCGGGTCATTCGCTCCAGCTGCTTCTTGGCTTTTTCAATCGGCTGTTCATCAGAATCTGAAAGTGGTTCTCTGTATGGAGCCAATCGGTTATCTTTCATGAAGTCACCAAAATCTGTAATCCTGTAGTCTGTTACTCGTCCACCACTGCCTTCGCTTATAGATGGCGGGTCTTCTAAAATGGAACGTGTTGTCCCTAACGAGTGGATAAAGATTTCGTCGCCGTGACTTGTGAGCATGTGTGACATCACTTTAGAGCCCGATTTTCGAGGCATTTCCAACATCACGGCTCTTCCATTCAATAGAAAATTTGTTAAACATGACGATGGTCGACTGTTGACATCGATTGGAGTGATGCGGTACATACCGGTACAGTACTGCAGCTCGACTCCACTTGTGCGAGGCGTACACCACTTCAGTGTCACCGTCTCGTATTCAGCTCCTTCCTTGATGGATTTGATGTGAACACCTTCAGTATTCATGTAACCAGTTTTTATAAGTTCAGCGTGTGCTTCAACAGGATGGACTAACTCGACGTCGTAGTTGGCTGAAGAATTGGCATTTTGTTCTTCCTTCATAGGAATGCCCGTCACAGTAGTCGACGAGAGGTTGTAGTGTTTCAACACAAGATGGCAAAGCTTCAGTGCTACGTGGCGACCAGATCTCACCGAATGAACCTCACTGCTCAGAATCGTTGAGATCTCTCGTCTTGGTCGAGTCGGAAAGGGAGACTGGTCCTCAATAGGAAAAGTCTGAATGAAAACCAATTCGCAAAAGTGGATCGGCATCAAGTTATCTGAACCAGCGGCTAATTTATTGTGTTGCGAAAGAGCATCCTGAAAACATTCCTCGAGCGATTTCAGGTGATTTTCGCTTTTTAACCGCGTGATGCAGATAACTCGTCCCCGATTCAATACTTTGCTCGCGTTTTCAGTGAGACTTGTTCTCTTTTCGTGTTGCGTCTGACTGCATTCGCACAACACTTCTATTGCCTTCGTAAGACCGTGAAGAATATTGCAGTCTTCAGCGTATTCACGTCTAGGAGGACCCAATTGAGCTAAGGATGTCATTAAATGAGTCAAATTTTGTTCTTCCTGACCCCATGAGTTCAATACACGCGCAATATGATCACTTAATATAAAACGTATCAGTTTTCCGCGGGGGTGAATGTCCCAAACAATTCTGCAATACTCGATAGCAGCTTCTACAGAACACGTCCATAAAGTTTTAGCGATGGGCGGTAAGGGAATAAAGCCCGGTTGTCGCGATTTTGTGAAAATGTCGAATTCGATCGACTGTTTACAAGACTCCAAAAACTGAGGCCCATGATCTAGGACAAACACAGTTTTGTGACTTACAGGGTACGTCATGACGATAGCGAAAATACGCTTACAATTATTACAATTACCCTAATTATGAACATACCGACATCAACTAAAGAGCACTACACGCAACCAATACTTCCTCTACTTCAGATTTCGTAATAACTTACAATACCCAAACACATGAGCACGACTGGAACGTATTTTGCTTTAAAAATTGTATATATACGTTTCTTTCTACTTCAAATTACTTTAGCTCAAATGTATGAAAGATATCACGGAGTTACTGTGGCTTAAAAGTTTAAACTAGCAGTTTCGTAAATATGGATCTGTATTAGGATATCGCTAACATAAACACAAAAGAGAAGTCGAGTTATTGCATTTTAAGAAGGTTTTGAACATCCAGATAGGGTCTAATGAAAAACAAAAATAAAATTTTAAAAAGCTCATTGTAAAATTAATATTTTGTTAAGGTGAAAATTCTATGCAAAAGTTACTATCTCCGATGTCTACACATTTGATCTGGATTGCACTTAGAAAGGCTTTGGATTGCACTTAGAAAAGCTTTGGTTTACAACTTCTTGTAGACAAGATGTGTCGAAGATCCTGACGTTTTACATATCGTAAGATAATTTTTTGAATTATAATATGTTGAGTTTTAATTTAAAAAAATTAAAACTTTGTTTAGAAGGTATCAGTTTTACATTCAAGTCTGGTTGACATCATTTACGTCCCAGGTCAGTGGTGGGTCGTTTGCCAGCGAATTTCCGTATCCGGTCCTAAATTCAAAATGGAGGCCCTGTATGGTTTGCCGTTTACGATTCTGGAAATTCCAAATCTCAAGCTTAAAAGACCGTCATGGTTTCAGCAACCTTCAGCGATGTTTATGTTTGCAGTAGTCCTTGTCTCTTATTTTCTAGTAACAGGAGGTAAGATTTTGCACGATAAGTATATAAAATAAGCAAGTGAGATGGGTCGTCTGCAGGGCTCCCCACGCCGGTGGTTCGCCGTTTGACTTTGATCTGCGACGACACGTCAACATATTGCTTTACGGTAAAATAGGATACACATATATTTAAAAAATATTTTTTTTTTTTTTTTAGCTTTTCGTGTATTGGGTTAGTTTTCATCGAATAGCATACGTACGCGAGTGGGCCCATTTATGAAAGTACGCAATTATATCGTGATTTATTATTTATTAACCATTCAGGGCCTTCGAAAACCCCAAGCCAAACTCATCCAAACCCATCCATTCTGGAGGCAGAATGGAGTTTGCTCATGGCCATTCTGTGTGTTAACGGTACCAAACTGCCTCCAGATGGTTGAGTTTGGATTGGTTGTTGTCGACCCCAAAGCAGAATTTTTTGCCACTGTCTGCGACACCAATTGTCAGGGAAAAATTGTCTGCAGCTAATCTGTTTTTTTCGTGTGGCTACATGCATATTTATTGATTTTTACTGAATAACTTTTCAGTGCTGTATCCTATTGATCTGGCTCTTCCACCAACGGAAAGGTCTCGTCGAGACGATTAAAAAGGTGTATTGGAATGTCCAAATCAGTCAAAAATTGGCGAAACGGCAGACATTTGGTCAAAACGGCACGTTTTGTCTGCGACGGTGCCAGATTATCTGCGACGTAGTCGCACGTCGCACCCCTTTCTGCCTTCGGGGTTATCGAAGGCGCCCATTATTAGAAGTTGAATTGAACACAGTCCCGTGCTCGACGACCACCACCGTCTCCTCGGTAAAACAATCCTTTCGTGTGAAGGTTGTGACCACAGGGGCTCGTCATAAAATAAGGCCGGCTTACTCGTATTTTGTGACGAGCCCCTGTGGTTGTGTCCTAAGTATGTGGAATGGTTACTAAACTGAAATAAATTATTTCCCTGTATGTAAACCTGCCCGTTGCGCAAAAGAACTGCTCTTGGTTACTGCCTGTGGTGGTCTGTGGAACGCTCACTCCACGATACGCGTTTCACGTAAAAAGAACGTTTTACTAACTCCCAATATCTGTGTGGTCCAAGAGTAAGAAACCTAAAACTTGGAAACATCAAAAGAATACGGGCGGGGATTCTTGCATACAGGTTCCCTGCATGCTTGCCGGCCTGTCTAGATTTCCGGAGCGGGAAATTTAGGGGGACAAGTTTTTGGTTGCGGTTTCTGATGTTATGTGTTTTGCCGTGCAGCAAGCGGGAGCACGTAATTTGGAAAAAACTGACATCATTTTTGTGAACAGCGACCTCCAATGGGATAGTACAACTTTACACGTATACAGATCGATAGTGGACGAACTTGGAGCTGCTGTGGAAGTGACTCCATATGGGCTCCTTCGCGACTCCTTCCGAACTGTGTAAGGCATTTGTGCCAAACAGTGCACCGTCATTAAAGGCTACTCTGCCTATGAGGGGAACAAGCGAAGGCGGTGGTTATCACCAGAGAGAGCAAGTTTTGAGGGCCAAACTAAGCCTTTGTCCCAAAAACTGTATGGGAAAAAGTTGATCATTTTAGGTTATTCTAGCGAAACGAGAGGCCGATCGGAGTGGAGTCGGTGTTCTTTTTTTAAGCCAAAACTGTAAACTGTATTATAGAGGAAACAAAGCGCCTACTTTACTTTAGAACTGTAACGCAAGAATGTTCCCCAGTGAAGCTCTGTAGTCTTTACCCTGTCTGCTGAATTTCGGGCCACTGCAATGGATAGACCTAATCTAGTGCCAGCAACATCACAAACACCAAATCAAACAGCACGTCGCACGACCACCAGCTTTTCCATTCTTTCCACATTAAGCAGTGGTGTCCTGTCACATTGCTGTACACAATCCAATAATAACCATCAAATAACAGAAAAATACTAGAGCCAGGACCATCACCCACCACCAAATGTTTCTCACAATAAATTAAGTGTTTTTTGTGTGTGCAAAAATGCTCGAGGTTGCTTGTGTTGGTTGGTGCCTTCTAGTAAAAAAAAATTAAATTTCCGACTAGTACAAAACAACACAATGATGAGTATTCAGGGCTCGAAATGAGCGGTATCGCAACGCAGTTCGCACCATAATTTTTGACATTAGCGATACAAAATTGAAATTTGCGTAGCAGTTTAGCGACGCAATATCATGGCGAAAGAACTTTATAACTGATGTTAAAAAATCCTTTTGCAGTAGGCCTAGTCCGCACACAATAGAACATTCATTGCGTTCCGTAAAATTCTTAATTCCAATCCCTACAGAAGTTACGTTATTTTTATACCACGTGTAAAGAATGAAATTGAACGATACACAGTCGTAACACACAGCATCAGAATATTTGGGTATAAAAAAATACTGATGGAATTTATACGTCACACAATCACCTTTTCTTGTTCTAACTAATCCATCAATTAAAACGAAAACACCCTTTTGCCTACCAAGAAAAATAATTATGCTTCCTGTAAATTGCTAACCGTTATTTTACGATTGCTACGCAAATTTTTATTTTGCATCGCTATTATGCTACACACTTTTTTCTGGACATTTCGAGCCCTGTAGTATTCTGTTGTCGTGAGAAATGTGGTTACACCATGTGTCCTTAGATCATGGATGTTGCCTCTTCATGCCAAGTTTTCGTCATGGGCTATGAAATTAATAAGTTTATTTTTGTTCTGTATGTTACCAGGCGTTATATACGACGTCATTGTAGAACCACCTAGTGTTGGATCAACTACAGATGAACATGGACATTCTCGGCCGGTAAGAGAACTTACGTTGACTAGGAGTTGTTGATGACACGCAAAATGCAAATTTGAAGGAAATAATTTAATTGGCTTCAAAACAAAATTTGTTTATTATTTACGTTTGGCTTTAATTTTAATCGTTTGCGTGTTGGATATGCGATTTTTAAGGCTACACCGATACCATCTTTACCGATACCGAACCGGTTTTCAGAATTTTACCGATATTCAAAATTGTGTCCTCAATTTCTTTTTATCATAGGTGTAATTTTCTGCAAAAGTCCAATAATTATTAAAATAAAAAAAATTTAAATAGTAACCCACAGTTAAACCACAGCTAGGAAGATACTCAGTGATTTCCTGAGCAAAATGCCGCGAACCACATGTCGTAATCTCGAACTGTTCCCGAGTTATCGATATATCTGCGAAAGTTGCCAATAAAGATACCGCTAATATCGGCAGCCGATCCGCTCCAGTATCGTTATCGGTGCAGCCTTAGTTATTTTCTACACCTATTTTACCTAGCGTGGGATTTGGTTTGATGGTTGTTGGAGTAGCTTAGTAGAACGGGCTTCCCTAGGACAATTCTGAATGTAGCCTACTGTAAAAATGTGTTTTTACACTAGCTAGTTGACTTGACAAATAGGTGGCACAAAAGCTCCTAAGTTATTTGAGATTGCCTGAATATAAGATGGTAGGCTACTTTTTTTTTCTAATTTGTTCCATTAAAACTGCATCTTCGTCTTTTATCCCTGTCCAAATCCAAATTTTGACGTTTGAACACACCATTCGAATGGTTTTTTCGAGAGCTATCCTTGGTGCTAATGAGAAGTTAGTAACTCAAAAGATTTTTTATAATTATTTAGCAAAAAAACTAAAATGTCCACTAAATGTGGACATTAAAAAAGAAAAACTCTATATGAAAAAAAAAATGTGATTCTGAATCGGCATGTCCGAACTAGCTATGTTATATCAAACTATCAAGTATATTGATGTTAAAGGAACTGGTAGACTTTTGGGCGAAAGTCGTCCACCTTATAACCGTGCCCGTTTATTTTTGTAGAATATTTGAACCCTAAACAGCATCTAAAGGATCGTTTACATTGAAGTGTACAACTCATGATTTATGAAAATACTCGAACTTCAATAATGACTCGCAACTAATTTACGTTGCTGCATATTTTCGATAGTCATTAAACACCCGTTGTTATGTGTTCTAACGCCGACTATCTTCATCTGGCTTCCTGTGTTCTGGACACTCTACTGCATCGGATCGGATCGGTCGTTGTTTGTTTTTGAAAATCGCGCGCGTGACCACTGATCTTTATTAGCTAGCTAGAGTTTTTCTTGGGAGTTTTGGGTGTACAAGATGGTGGATGAAAGGCTGTGAAGGTGGTTGTAAATTCATAAGTTTAACTCCCTTATTAAACTTAAAGCTAATAAAGATCATTGGTCATGCGTGCGATTTTCAAATACAAACAACAACCGATCCAATGTAGTAGAGTGTCCAGAACGCAGGAAGCCCGATGAAGATAGTCGGCGTTAGAACACATAACGGGTGTTTAATGACTATCGAAAATTTGCAGCAGTAAATTAGTTGCGAGTCATTATTGAAGTTCGAGCCCAAAAGCAGAATTTTCTGCCACTGTCTGCGACACCAATTGTCAGGGAAAAATTGTCTGCAGCTAATCTGTTTTTTCGTATGGCTACGTGCATATTTATTGGTTTTTACTGAATAACTTTTCAGTGCTTTATGCTATTGATCTGGCTCTTCCATCAATGGACAGGTCTCGTCGAGACGATTAAAATGGACGTGTATTGGAATGTACAAATCGGTCAAAAATTAGCGAAATGGCAGAAATTTGGTAAAAACGGCACGTTTTGTTTGCGACTGTGCCAGATTATCTGCGACATAGTCGCACGTCGCACCCCTTTCTGCCTTCGGGAGTTCGAGTATTTTCATAAATCATGACCTAAACTGCATTTCGCCTTATATTCAAGCCGCCTTAGAATTGGGATAGTACGGTACTGCGGTTAGTTTGATTGTATTGTAATAAATTTATTTGCAGGCCCAGCTTTTAGCTGATCTTTTTAGTCAAGAGAGTCACAATCAGTTATGAATGGCTTGTTATCTAGCACCCTATGAGGTTTTAGGCTTCTAGGAAAGCTAGCAGTTACACATTTTAGCTTTGTCTGTCTGAATGAACATGGTTTGTAAAAAGTAAAAACGGAGGCCCAGACTGACCACACAGCAATTTTAGTGCAACAGAATACAGTAAATTTTTAATTATGTCAAATGGAGAAGTAGTTTACCACATTTTCCAAACTAGATTTATGAATGAATACTACGCTGTTTCCTAATACTTGAACGCTTGAGAATTCATGTTATGGATGGGCACAGCAAAAGCTTTGAGTCCGTCAAACGCTTCCTCCCATTCGAAAGTTTGAAAGCAAAATTGGCGAAGAGGTAGGTTGTAAAGCTCAAACTGTGCACTTCATAAGGCAAGTACCTTGTGACTAAATATTATTTTACCACCTGTGTCTTTGGTGGTAAACCAAACAAGGAGTTTGCTGGTTTGAGATAAATCACCCTCTGAAGGGGTGCTGCTAACTTTTATTTAGCATTCAAACCTACTTAGCCTGCTTCAATGCTTCATCAAACTCGTAAAATAAAACCAGCGTGGAAAATGTGTTCAACTTTTCCGTTACGACTTGAACATAATTAGTCACAATTCCGAGAATTATAGCGAATATTACCGCTAAACTTCACAACGAAGACTCCTTCAATGTCTTGCGAATTTTCAATGGCAAACTGCCATCTTCCTCAGGCACGTTTGACAAAGTATCGGCCTCTTTACACAAGACATTGAAGGTGTCTTCGTTCTGAAGTTTAGCGGTAATATTCTCTATAATTCTCGGAATTGTGACTCAAATTTGACGAACTTTCACAGTAATATGACGAGCGTTGTTTTCACTGAACATAATTACAAAATATTTTGCACTGTTATATCGTCTTTGCTTATGTGGGTTTTACAGCCATTTTTTTTCATACAGGGAAAGCTAGAATATACTGTAAATCGTATATTAAATGCCCAGTTGAAGCTAGTTTGCCACCCCCTAAAATGCCTTTAAGGTCAAAATCGTGAAATAGTGGAGTTACACCCACCCCTAAAATTCTCGTCTTTCTGCAGCAACATTAACTAAAAGCTATATTCTGTGAATAAAGATAGTACTACTACTTGCTATGCTTACTAACCCCCTTCTCCTACCTTGTGGTAATAGTGGCTCTTCCTTTGGTTCCTAGCACCTGCACAAAAGCCTGGCTTCTCTCCCCTATGACTACTTCTTTCTTCACAGCAATTAAAAGGATGAAAAAATTGGCCTTTCAGAGGTCATTCAAAAGCTTTGAATTTTCTGTGACAGATGTCCAGAAGGATTAGAAAATTGATAAAGCTGGATTTTTAATGTCCACCTCCTCTATTTTTGCCAACTTAACTACATAAGCACATGGGCGTTTAATCCACGATTTACTGTACTACCTGCCAGCTTGCCTCGAAGCCTAAAACCTGACAGGCTGCTAGATAAGAGACGTTTAGTTTAACACTGATTAATAATTGTGACTCTCTTCGCTAAATGAGGTCAGCAGACAAATAGGCACGGCCAAATCAAATTTAGTTCAAAACAATCAAGTTAACCACAGTAAACCTCAAATAATTAGCACTTTGTGCGACATAGTGCAAATTTTCACCTATCAAGTCAATTACTAGCTAGATTCAAAATTTACCTTGCCTAACTGCTGGCAAGCCCCTTCTACTAGGCTACTCCAACAATCAAAACAAATTCCATGCAAGGAAAATAGGTGTACAAAATCACATCCAACAAGCCAGATTAGTGAAGAAAATCAGTATTTGTGGAGAATAAGAATTGCACCTTTTTTGAAATTCACACTTCCCGTGTGGTTATGTGTTTGCATTTAATTTTATTTTACACAAATCGTTGTAGGTTGCATTTATGCCTCACCGTGTAAATGGACAATACATCATGGAGGGGCTGGCTTCAAGTTTTCTGTTTACGATGGGCGGCCTAGGATTTGTTGTTTTGGATCACACTCACAACCCCAGCACTCCTCGACTCAATCGCATTCTTTTGATCTTCGTTGGCTTTGTGTGCATTTTATTATCCTTCTTCACTTGCTGGATCTTCATGAGGATGAAAATACCGTAAGTCAACTCTGGTGTTTGTGTC
>JAHWFP010035549.1:41448-62245 GCA_023313725.1 Lithobius niger
AGTTTGGTACCTTGCAAGAACTCTTAGAATATGAAAATTGGAGAAGCCAATTTCAGCAGTTGGGTTTACGAAAGTGCACCCAGCATGTTCACAGTTAGCTTTTAAACATCATCGTAACTATTTTATTTATTTACCAGATTTTGAATCCGTTTTTTTTTGTTGGTTATGTTGTGCCCTTGCGTCCAACTTTCTAATTTACTTTTTTGCTGTATCGTATTTAGTTTGGAAGATAGCACTAGGATGACCTTGAAATATAAATCCAAGGACATTCCTTTTTCCTCGTGTAAATGCCCGCCCCCCCCCCCCCAATAGATCCCATGATGGAATTTCTATCGTTATTATTCTGTCATTAGTCATTAGCCGTTCAGAGGGTATCGGCTTGTAACACTTAGTTGAATCACCCTGTATACTAATGCACATTTTCATATAAGCTAAGCAGCCTATTTGTAAAAACATGGCAAACACTTGCCGTGAAATTCATGACCATTGCATCAATTAACAATATAAAATTTTTAGGGTATGTAGCACATACATACAAGGGCAGTTTTCACACATTTTCTTGTTGATTTGTGTGTGTCCGTAGTAGGCTCGTTTAAATACATAAAAGCGTTCATATCAGTAGTAACAAGGGCCTATAAAGTATTATCATTACATTGGGGCCTTTTCAATTCTTGCCGTTTTGGGTGCTCAGTCTTAACAAGATCCAAAACGTTTCTTCTGACTTATTTGTATTGTACTGCATTTCTCGCCGCACTACTTTTCTCCACCCGTGTTGTTGCTTACAACGGTGTCACAGGGGAGCATCAGGAATCCAATAGATAGTGAGGAATGCATCGCATGCACGATAGAGGCAGGAGCGGCCCAATCTCTGTAAAGCGAGATTGAACTCGGTAAAGCGAGATTGAACTCAATTGGGCAAAGAATCGTCCAAACCATTTCGTAATCGTAATAAGATGCGCTGTTAGAAGAGCTTCGATTTGTCTGGAATCATTAACTGATCTTGAATATGACCTCCAAGGTCATTTTACATAACGTCATGATGAAACGTGAAAACTAGTCGACACGTTTTTATTTTAAAATTTACCGCCTCCTACAGAACACTCCAAACACTGTCGTGTTTCTAATTTTCGGAAAATTCTCACTGAATTTAAAACTATATGTTTGGTGTGTTCTGTAAGAGTTGGTAAAGTGGAAAATAAAAACATGTTGCTCATTTTCATGTTTCATCATGAGTTTGATATACCACCGTTATTGCCGGTGTTCGTTAATATCATCGGATATGAGTTTCTTTACGAGCATGTTGTTGTCCACGATGTATTTCACCTGGCACGGGATTTTTGAAATGCACCGTATAGTCCCTACAAAGAATTTTGTATTACCATTCGTAGCATCCGACGTAACACAGTTTCGTCGGATTCTACTCTGAGATCTTAGATTCTCCTGCGAGAACAAGGTCTCTGGTAGAATCTTCAATTTTCCTCCGATTTACGCAATGGCTATCAGCAGAAAAGAGGGTTACAAACTCAGCAACACAAGACGTGATCTTTTCCCTCGACAAACACATACCACTAATTACTAATTGTTTAGAAACTCGAGCAACATTCATTGTGTGAAAGTAACCTCGCTATAACATGTGAGCAAGTACTTTGGTACCCACATAATTCAACCAAAAATTGATGCTATAAATCGTTTTTCTTCATAATAAATTATTTAAGAACATCTACCTATTCAAAATGACTGAGGAATAAACTAATATAATGTAAAAGATTTTTCTTGGTTTGCTGTTCCATACCATCCCATTTCTCACAGTACTGTAATCTTGGTTTATTTTGACGTGGTGTTTGCAGGATATTAAAATTACTGCTATTGTATGTAGAGTAGGGTGGAGTGAAAAACCTTTTTTTTTGGGAAATTACTTTGGGCTGGGTGTGGAAAAGTTGCCTTTTGGTATAAAATAAGTTGTGTTAAAGGCATTTTGCTCTAGGTTAATATTTAGGTCTGCCCCAAAGCACTTGAAAATCTCGGGTTTCATCAATTTTGCGATATTCAGAAATATAATTTCTTATAATTGAAAATTAATTTGGGCTGAGTATGTAAAAGTTGCCTTTTGGTGCAAAGTAAGCAGTGTTAAAAACATTTTGCTCTAGGTTAATAATTTATTTAGGTCTGCCTGGTCTGCCCCAAGCCACTTGAAAATCTAGGTTTTCATTCATTTTGCGATATTCAGCAAAAATTTTATAGTTTCTTATAATATAAATTAATTTAGGCTGGGTACGGAAAAGTTTCCTTTTGGTAAAAAGCATTTTACCGTAGGTTAATATTTAGGTCTGCTCCAAGCCAGCTGAAAAAGTGGCCTTTTCGTACTTTTGCGGAATTGTGTATTCAATTCAAATTACATTTCCTAAGTCATAATATTGTTTAAAATTACTTTTGATTTATTTTGTTAGAAGTAAATTATTTAATCTGGCTTTTTATTTCATTTTAGAAAGTAAGCAGCCGAAGACGCGGCTGCGTACCAGTTAATTTTGGAAACCCTTCGAATTTACTACAGAACGTTCTTCCCACAAATGTTGGGGTGATGAAATGTTACTCGTTCCTTAAAGAAGAAATGACAGAGATTTGCAGAGAACCCAGCAGTCACAGAAGTTTCGTTCTGTCATGTCCGAATTTGAAACAGTGTGGCACAAGGCACCCGTTCCGATTTTAACATATAAGTTGCATTGTAGTGAAGATAAATGAACTACATGACGTGCATCAAAGTTTGCTCAAACTCCTCAAGAGCTGACAAAATGATCCTACCTATCAAACAAAGCTTCAAAACTATTGCACAAATCTAATTCCAAGTTTTTTGACATTGCAGTTTGTAAATGCATGGAAGTAAATCGTTGCTAGTGCGAGAAAACTGATATGGTACCTGCTGCAGAAAGACCATTTTTGGAATATCGGAGATGTACACGAAAAATGATGATACGAAGTATAGAGAAGTCATTAAAAAGCGATTGCACAAATGCGAAAAACGAAAACAATCTAATATTTGCTGCGGCACTCCAACAGCAGCCACTTCTAACTCCCCATTGTCTTCAAATATTAATGAATTCATTTCTTCTTCTGACACTCAACTCTGACAACGAACTTGATTTTGTGCAATAGTTTTGTAGCTTTGTTTTATAGTTAGGATCTTTTTGTCGGCTCTTAAAGGGTTTGAGCAAATTTCGATGCTCGTCATGAAGTTCTTTTATCTTCTGCCTAAAATTGGAATCAATGCCTTGTGCCGCAATGCTTAGACTTTGGACGCAACACAACTTGAAACTTCAGCGACTGGTGGGTTCTCTGCAAATCTGTCATTTCTCCTTTAAGGAACAAGTAACATTTCATCACCCCAGCATTTGTGGGAAGAACGGTCTGTGATAAATCCGAATGGTTTCCAATAATCAGGCAACTGGTATGCAGCACTGGCTTCGGCTGGTTACATCCAGAAACGGCAGCCATTCTAGTTATTTTCTAACCTGAAATAAAAGAGACAAATAATTTATTTCAAACAAAGTAAATAAAAAAATGGTAATTGTAAACAAAATTATGACTTCGGAAATGTAATTTGAATTGAACACACAATTCTGTAAAAGTCCGAAAAAGCAACTTTTTCAGCTTGATTGGGGCATAAATATTAACCTACGGCAAAATGCTTACCACAGTTTACCTTTTACCAAAAGGAAACTTTTCCGTACCCAGCTCAAATTCATTTGTAATTATAAGAAATTATAAAATTTTTTGTGTATAGACAAGAAAACTGAAATTTTCAAGTAGCTTGGGGCAGACCTAAATATTAACCTAGCGCAAAATGCTTTTAACACAGCTTACTTTGTACCAAATGGCAACTTATCCACACTCAGCCCAAATTAATTTGTAATTATAAGAAATTATAAATTTTTACTCAGAGTATCGCAAAATGGACGAAAACCGAGTTTTAAGTGGCTTGGGGCAGACCTAAATATTAACCGAGGGCAAAATGCTTTTAACACAGCTTATGTTGTACCAAAAGGCAACTTTTCCACACCCAGCCCAAATTAATTTCCACAAAAAAGTTTTATCACTCCACCCTAATGTAGAGTGTGACTGAATTTGCAACAATTTTTTTTTTATCTATGTTGTAGGGGGTACCTGCAAAGCTAAAGCAACATGGAACACCATCAACCAAAGGTGCCTTTCATTTGTCCATCATTTTATCATTGAAGAATGGCTGTATTGGTCTGTCTGCAAAATGCAGTGAATGTTCTTTTTAAGTTGGGCTACATTAGCACAATAAAGGTTTGGTTTGAAAAAAGATCATTTCCTACTTTCCTTATATCTTGCTATTGTCAGTACCGACATGAATACTTTTTTGGTATAGATTGACGGCTTAAAAAACGCCTATTAATTTCGATTATATCGCCATAGATCGTCAGCTTCGTCTCGTGCCCTTGGACAACCAAGGGACCACACATGCGGGAAGCAAAAATCTTATGGCTCGCTCTTACATACAGCATTTGGGATTAATCCTACGCAAATGCAGTAAGAATTTTTCCTATCCTATGTCAGCAAAAGATCACACTTCACCACCCCAGGAGTCCCGAAAATACTTTCCATTAGTTATTAGTAAATATAGAGGAAAACTTGCCCAACAGCGAAAATCGTACACTAGAAAACATGCAGTAAGCCACCCGGATTCGAACGGGCAACTCAATTCGGCCCCAGATCACCGACATGCGCCATAGCAGTGAACTGGGGACAAATTGGGTTGTCACTCCCGACGAATTTAGTGCATAATAGGCGGTTCCTCTTTCCTTAGTTATTAGCTTAATATTTGTCATGCACTTTATGAGGCTTCCAGCTCACCCTCACATTTTGTGTGCAGAAGTAAAAACTAACCTTTAGGCCATGGAAAGAAAATGTCTTGGTTCTCGGGCATTTTTTACAAGCCCAAAAAGTCAACCGATGACCAGGCTTTTATTTTTATTTTTTATTTCAGTTTGAAAAGAAGTAACCTAGCATCTCAAATTGGTTCTTTTTGTTTAGATTGTGGTAGTAAATTTCTAAGCTATTTCAAAGTACAACTAAACCTAATGCGTGCTGGATAAAGTATGTGCAAGAAAGCTCATTTCTCTCGAAAACTTTTGCGGGTCACTTTTTTTTATTTAGCCCAAAAAAAAAGTCACCGATAATTTTTTTTCGCGGCCTTAAGTTATTAGCTGACTTTGTTCAAAAAGGTGGGTCAAACCCAATGTTTAACTTGTGCGCCCACACCTCCGGGCGAAGATCCCAAGCAACTAAAGCCTGAGTCGAAACCGCTTCCAGCCACTAAATGTCCACTCAGTGATATCCACCACTAGAGCAGAGCCATGTAGGTAGTGACTTAGGAAAGCATTGACGGGGCTCCAGGCAGCCCCTATCGAACCCTGAAGCTGCTGCCAACGCTCTATAAGCTCTTACCTTTACAAGGCAAGACGATGTGATTTGACCCAAGTACATAGGCACGCCTAACGACTTTGCAAATCTGCTATCCAAAGTAGTGAATGGGGGCCACTGGCAGCGAAGTACTTCACCGGAGACATTATCAACCCGAAGAAACAGGGCCTTCCGTAAAACAAAATTCCTATCCGCACTAACTTGTCCACCTCAGCAGGTGACTACATTGTGGTTACGACAGAGAGCTGAGGTTGTACTGATCACCGACGTCGAACCAACTCCTTCAACATTCGAAGATGTTGGGGAGGGCACATGCCGCGATTACGTTCTCACCATATTTACGAATAAATTTCTCACAATCCCTGGCAACAAAATGCAACTTACTGTGGTATTCCTGTCCCGCGTCAGCTAGTTGAATGAGGCAACTTTGCTGTGTGCCTGGCATCGGGCACCACCCAAACTAACTCCACAAGTGCAAATCATTAGTCTGGCTGAAACGCAACACACAGTATGTCCCACCGTCGAACGCTTCACTTTCCTTAAAAGACTAGTGATAACTTAAGGCTGATAAGAACTGGTACAGCTACGTTAAGCGGGAAAACCGGAACACACACACCCCCCTCCCCCCACGTCCAGTGTCAATGATCTCCAACTGGCTTACCAGATGAATGAAAATCTTAACTGCTATCCAGAAACGAACCACGCAAAAAGTACTAGACCACGATCAGCAAGTCACACGAAAACAAAAAAAAACCCATAAGAGGATGGAAAGGGTTTGAAGTAAACAAAGTCAAGTGTGGTGTCCTAAGAGCAATGGAGAACTACAAAAAGAAAGGGCCTCGGAAGAGACATCATTAGGGGAACACCCGTACCTGGTTTGCTTCCCAGGGGAAGGCTCCCCCCAGTCCTCGTCCCAGTAGGAAGTCGCAAACGGGGAGTTCAAAATTTTTTTCCCAATGAACGCAGAGCCTGTCTTGAATTCTTGTCTCCAATCACAGAAGGCAGGGGGATAATTCTACAATGAAGGTAAAAACACTACCTTCCTACGAACCACTGTTCAAAACCAGCCAGCACGTGGCTATTCAACGATCCCATCACTCACTTGCAACCCCACAAACTGGGGCGTGATACTAGAGGATCTACCTTGTTGGCAATGCACGTGTGTGCAGGTTTCACCAACCTGCACTACACTGGTAAACTACATCTGCAGCGAAAGCGTGACACCCGGTCACATCGCCCAAAGAACCCCGAGGGAAATGGGCGGTGACACTCGGAGAGTCGCAAATTAACATCTAAGGCTGGGCCTCTACCGATATTTGCAGTATCGGTAGAGCCAGATAAAACCCTGATAAATCGGTAATAAACCAAATCTATATTTTCACTTCTCGTCGACCGAACTTGAGGTTTGAATACACCATTTTGAAGGTTTTTTCGCCAGCTTTCCAATGGTCCAAACTACAAGCAGCATTCTCTTACTGTTTACGAGTTGCAAGGCAAAATGTTAAAATTGTACTGGAGTTGTGTTTTTAAATGAGTTTAGCGTATGCAGTATTATTTTAAACCAATATTCTTTAAAAATAATTTTTATTTAGGCCTATGCCTTATTGATGCAATGAATTCAAATTTTTTTTCTTCATTAGGGAGTGTATCAATGATCGGTAAAAAGTGGTATCGGCCCAGCCTTATTAACATAAAAAATACCAGCGATATTCTACTCAAAATCTAGGCCTCGAATTTCGCCAACGGCACTTTCCAATTCAGGAGCGTCATTGCATCATGTTTTGCTTTTTAATGCCTGTATATTTAACACCGAATTACACTTACCGGTAAAGAAATACAGAAATATGCTTACGGTTGGCAGAAGCCTTGCCTCAACGAAAAGGGATGAAATGCCGACCTCGTGCGCAGCAAATGAAGTAGATGCTCTTTTGTTTCGATGCGCTTCAGATGGCAGCAGACGATTTACGACAACGAAACATCAGCACCCAATTGGGGGGGGGGGGGGTGCCACTCGACATTGTCATTAATTTTCACAGCAGAAGGAGAATACCAAAAATCACACGGGCCATCTACATATGATCCGAGTCATTTTCGAGCAAAGCATGCGACTTACACGGACGAATGCTCAAACGAAATGTAAGGGTGAGTGGCGCTGCATGCTAGGAGTGCGTAAATACCCTTATGGAAGCCTCTTAAAGTGAAATTTAAGGTCTTTGAGCATTAATATGAACGATACTAAGCCAATAAGTACAGGTCAGTATTTTCGGATAGAATTGTTTCTGGTAAGTTTTCAAAAGCCTCAACAATAATAAGCGATGATTTGTAATTTTCCGTGCGGAAAAAATGCATCATTAAAGGACATCCTCTCGTGAACATCATTGCCGTTTTAAGATGGGATTCACTCGATACACCTGGTACTGACATTCAAGATCTACATTTAGTCATTTATGTAATTATGGGCATATCTCATGCTATTTTACAAAGCATTCAAAAAGTTGACAAATAATAATAATTTACATATTTTATTAAATTTACAAAACTGCACTCGGCCACAACACTTGTCAATTCTTGGGGATGCAATCCACAGATGTGTGAGGCAACATTCCTGAAATCATTAGTTTAAGTGGCTGGCATGTAGTTAGGATCGAGGTAATTATAATCTCCAGGTAGGAAACTTGTGTAGTCTCTGTCAACATATGGTTTCTGGGAAACTGTGTTGATTGGTTGCAGATGATGTGAACTGTTGTGTGATGCGGTTTCATGCATGCTTGATAAAAAAAAAAAAAATTGGTAAATTCACAACTATACAATGAAACTTATGCCAAGGTATCGTAAATCGTGTATTTAACACAACCTTTGCCAAATGGCAAGGAAAATTCAGCAGTTGGTGACTTGGATTGTGGAGCTACCCACCAAATGACTCATTAACAAACCCCAATGCTTAAATTGCCATATCTCGGGTCCCATATTACCTAGAAACAAGCGGTTTGCGGTGTTGCATGCAGAATTGCAAGGGCTCGCCAACCAAATATGCAATGCTTTCACTAGCCACTTTAGCCGATTGGCGAGTTAGATTAATGCAAAAAAAAAAAAAAAAACATTTAAGCATTAAGTGGCAGGAAAATGCTTAAATAGTGTCTACGTGGTGAATGGGTCGATGGCGAGTGCCACACAATTCACATCCGTGAAGGTTGATTTAACACCCATGGGCTTATGCAGTCAATTTTTCAAAAATTGGGGGTAGGAGTTAAATCGACCATAAACAATTTCTAACCCTTATAACGGAAAATTCATAGCTTTTGAACGATCTTGGAATTGCCGATTTTTACCCCCTTTTAATTGCTGTGGAGGAGGGGGCGGGGAGAGAGGCCGGGTTTTCATGCAGGCGCAATGAGATCGAGGAGGTATCCACTAGTACATCAAGGAGGCGGAAGGGTCCGGTAAGCTGCTTGCATCTTTTGTTTAATTTTGTGGCAGAAAACCAACGATTTAAGGGGTGGGCGTTAACTTCACTATTACAAGATTTTGACCTTAGAGAATTTTAGGGGGGTGGGCGCTAGCTCCAACTGGGTGTTTAATTCACGATTTACGGTATTAGAAAAAAAAAAGTGTCTTACCAGTCAACACAATCTTCACAAAAATCTACGCTTGAAGCTTGTGGACAATCTAAACAATGCCATCTGGTCCCAAGAATTGGTTCACATTCGCAACGGTCACACTTGAAATGCAAAAATATGAGACTGAAGTATGCACAATTCCAATACAAAACCAAATGGGCACAGTTAAAGCTAATTAAATACATATAGACTTAAAAAGGCAATGGAAATATGTTTGCATATATATGTATTTTTGATTTTTTTCTCATTTAAAGTTGGATAACATTTTTATTGCTTTTAGCGAGATCTCCATGACCAAAACATGGCTGTCGTGCATGCCACAGCAAATAACTAAATGGTCTATGGTCATAAATTTGCAAACGTAGTTGTAAAATTAATGAAACAAAAATATATTAGGACCACTGTATTATGCTCTCATAACTAAGAAAGGGTTTTCCCAGCTTTTAAACGCAGCCGTACGTTGTGAGGTTGAAGAGTTACGATCACTAGAACCAAGTGCTATTTTTATCACACAAAAAGGAATTTCACGTCAATTTCGACGATAATGTCAACAAACGCATCAATCCGGGTAATAAAAAAGAACAGCACTGAATTGAATAAATCGAAAATGCTTTCCAAAACGTCTAATCAGTTGCAATTGCACCTTCGTCGTACACAATTGGAAGCTTTTACAGTATTAGCAATAGGTCTAAAAACAAAGTCTTTCGTGGGAAGTTGTAGATGCAGTTTCTAAGGCTCGGACATAAAGCAGTTATTAACTGTCGGTTAATACCAGCCGAGTTACTTGTAAGCTTTACGGTAGCTTGAGCACTGCACAAGCATGACGCAAATGAAATGATAAAATATCCCTCACAACTTTAACGTGAATTGTTTGCCCCGTTGTTATTAATGCGCTTACCTTGTAACCGACGTGCTGGGCAAGTCCAGAAGCTTGCTTTTCTTTCACCATCCGAAGCTTTTGAAGTGCCAAAAGTTCTTTGTATTCATCAGTGTTCCTCAGTTCAACTGGAATAGACTCGTCATCCTGTGAATAAACGGAAATCGTCTCAAATTATCAAGCTGTAACCAACTGACACAAAGTCTGTATGCAATACAAGCTGGTCAAGCTGAAGCTTACTCGCTAAGGGAGCAAGTGTGGGCTTATTTTAGTTGACTTTTACATGCTACATTGGTTTTCACAAACTAAGGTACAAGTTTAAAAATAAAGCTGATCAATAGATACAAATTTTGCAATGGTACTTACAGAGAGTGCTTTGCATCTATCAATATTCATGCTATCATCGTCAATACTGCTGGTGGTTGAAACGTTACACGAACTCATGGTGTCGTCTTCATTTTCGCACATAGTCACTGGCGGGTCGTATGATGCAAAAAATGTAGAGGGTTGAAACAGGAAACGGTTATGACGATGATGGTGGTGTCTGTAGTAGGTCTGAAACATTGGAAGTGGATTGAAAAATGTATTAATCGCAACAATTTTCAGAAGCATACCCCTTCAAACCCATGTTTGTTGCATGGATTGAAACCTAGCACAAAGCTTCACTCATAAATACCTACTGGAGTGCAATTGGAGGGTAGGCGAGCCACATAGACATACGTACCAATTAACTCTTAAACCAGCAATACAAATCGGTTCATATCTGAACGTCTTAACCTTATACTCCTGAGCTGGCAACTTTTTACTATTACAGTAACATCTTTTTTAATTAAAAAATTCAGTTAGCCACTACTCAAACTTCAATGCAAAAAAGCCACAGACACCATTTTGACGTACGGTAACTGCAAGTATTTGGTGTCAACATACAAGTTGGCTCTTTTTACAATCATCCAGTAATACTATCTTCAAAAAAATGTCAGTTCAAAAAACTTAAAGCACAATTTCAGATAACAGGAATACTCAACAGATTCCTGCAAATTTTCAACAGACATATTCGTCTGTCTTCATCAGGTACTAATAGTTTTGAGAGTTTGAAAGTATTAGTGCCTGACGAAGACGGACGAATACTGCCTGTTGAAAATTCGCAAAAATCTGGTGAGGATTCCTGTTATCTGAAATTGTTCGTTAAGTTTTCTGAACTAACATTTTTTTTTCGATATTACGAGCTCTCAGAGTAAACATCGCTACGGTATTTTTAAAGTACTCTCTTCTCTTCCTACATAGCCATTGTAGGCTATCAAGACTACTAAGCAGTGGCCACACATCACCGCGTAAGTTCATGAAAATTCTGAATGCAGCACAAAAATGCGAAAACTGGCTTATTCAAGATTTCCAATAGCAACTTTACTTAAGAGTAAGAATAAATGCACTAAAAAAAAATACAGTAAGCAGTTTGGCAGTTATCTGGTGATAGACTGGTTCGCCAGTTCCAATCCGGTCATATCGCTTGAATGAAACGAAGTGCGTAAAGATGGCTTACTGAACTACGTTAATTTCTAACGTACGATTTTCGCTGATGGCTTATGTACAATTTACCTTAATAAACAGCCTAACGAAATCTGTACCCTATAAAACAGTTTATCCACACATCTGGCTGGCTTAATAAAAAGCTACTTGTGCTATGCATTACACCAGTACAGAAATAATAATAATAATATGGCGTACTTGTACCTTTTTAACATACACATTTGGTGGTCGTCCTGGAACTGGCAGTCCGGCTTTCGTTAATTTTATGAAATATTTCTGGACCCGACTTGCCACCTACCATACAAACAAAATCTTGTTACTTCTCTTTCGTAGGTCATCCCCTTTTTGTATTACATTTCTTAACAAACCTGTTGTCGTGTTCTATTTCCTAATGCCTGCGCAATTTTTTCCCATCTGCGAGATTCAATCTCTTCTGGGGGATATTTCACAAGCAGCTCTTCTAAGCGTTTCTGTTCTTCTGACGTCCACGGCTGGTTGTATGTTTCAGATCTACCTTCAGGTGCAGGCTTCATTAGCGAGCCATCTATGCCTAAAGTTAAACGATATACAATGTCAGACAAATTTTTCTGTTGCTCAAAATTATGCACTCCACAAAGTACACAGCAGTGCAAAAAGCTGGAGTCGCCATATTGGCATCAAGTGCACGTTTTTTGGTTAACTTGCAAGCTGACTCCTTTTACAAGCATCCAGTATTATTTCCTTTTGCGTAGCCTAGTTACAGGCTATCAAAACTACTAAGCAGTGGCCACATATCACACTTGTCTAACGAAATACGGATGCAAACCTATTTACGTTGCCTTTTGGACTTATATGTCAGACTGCCTGAGCGGGGAATCAAACCTAGGACCTCTGAAATCAAAGGCCAAGGTCCTACCGCTAAGCCAGACTGACACGGACTATTGGCTAAGACTCTGGTCTTCCATCCAGAGCTCCTGGGTTCGATCACCAGAGTGGCTGTATTTTTGGCCGTGTCAGTCTGGCTTAGCGGTAGGACCTTGGCCTTTGATTTCAGAGGTCCTGGGTTCGATTCCCCGCTCAGGCAGTCTGACATATAAGTCCAAAAGGCAACGCAAATAGGTTTGCATCCGTATTTCGTTAACCAATTTCGAGCCCATTGGCTTTCCGTCCAGTTTAATCACACTTGTCTCCCCACGTTAAAAGATTGCTGTAATTCTATTGCCTTATTTGTGTTCTTACCTCATAATTAATACACCTGAAATCCAATCCCACCCACGCTTAGTCCAATGATGCTGGAGTACCACAATTCAGAAAAAAAATATTACAAATTTACTAATTTTACTACAGTGAAACCACTTTATAAATGGTCCTTGGCAGTACAATGTTATATCAGGTTTATTGGAGCGGAGCGAGACCAAAGGCTGAGCGAAAGCTCCGCTACGATTGTATTCCACTGTAATCTTAGACCGCGCATCACACGAAAACCACAAGGACTATCCAAACCACAATTGCAAGCAGTAGCACGGGAGTCTGGACAGGGTTTATAAAAAAAAAATATCCCATCAGACAAGGGGTTGAGGAACCATGAGGGTGACAAAATGGGCCAATAGCCAAAAGCCACACAACAACGAGACAGCGAGCCGTTTCTAATTGTTAAAGGCATCGTATTGTTACAAGATTGATTGTTGAGAGGCAACGCAAGGCTTCGGGCAATGGACCTGAATAAAACCGGCATACCAGCCTCACTAGCAGACATTTGTCTATTAACTATAAGCAACTATAAGCCTATTTTGTAATGTTGGGCCGATTCCGATTACCGATTCAGAATGCATCACACAGTAATTCCTTACCGACATTTGCAATATCAGTTCAAATCGGGAACGGTAGACAAAATCACATAGATCGGTAATAAACCAAATTGAAGATATTTTCACTTATCATCGACCGATTTTGACGTTTAAATACACCAACTTCACCAACTTTCCAATGGCCCAAACCCCAAGCAGCTGTCTCTTATTGTTTAAAAATTACAAGGCAAATTTTTTAATTTTACTGGGGGATTTGGCCCAGCTACCCTGGCAGCCTTTCCCTGGTTGAACGTTATCACTACTTTCAAAGGCTGACCCTTTTTTGGCCAAACAGCAAAGAAAGTGGAGCCCGCTCCATTACGTCGACAGTGAAAGTAACGATACCACAGTTGTTATAAACAATCACTTTTGTATGCATTGTTGATTAAAGACCCTTGCAGATACCAATGTTATAAAAGGTTTATTGTTGTAAGAGGTATTGCCATAACGAGGCACCAGAGACATCAGAGACGATGGCACCAGACTGCTTAAAAACGTGGTGAAGTTGGGGTTGTGCATTTTCACAGTCAGTAGCATAATACACTTACTAAAACTATACCATAGTGGCCATGTTGTTATCTTCCAACTCCTAAAATGTCGCAAGTTTATAACACTGACGCCATGATGCCATAACACTAGGTTTACCTTAATTTTTATCAAAGTTCAATAAAAAAATAGCATCGGAAAAACTAAAAAGTTATTAACATAAAAGGGAATTCCCAGGTTAATAGAAGTTGAAGAGCGAACAAGGAATAATCGGCTAGAAGAGCTCATAAACAGAATCTGGAAAGTGGTGGCCACACTGAAGCATTCAGGTCAGAAAACCTAACCTGCAAGTTAACGAGGGAATTCAGTGCCCAGATTAAAGAAGCGTAGTACCAAACCTGACTTTAATTCAAGGAAAACAAAAAGACAAGACGGCCCACAAGGCTCGGAACCACCCTTTCGTCTGATTTCCTCATTAGGTAAAATAAATTTAACACTTTAGTTTGATCAGTTGCCTTGGCTCGAATTTCACCAGGAAAAGTTTTTTCCTTTGTTTTTTTTCTCGTTTTTTTTTAATTGGACTTTCTTCTCACCCGTTTTTTCGCAGCCTTTTACCCCTTATGGATACGTTATTATAGCCTAGTAACCAACTGACAAAAATGCATGGACCAACAATATTTAAAAAAGCTCGACAACATTTTACGACAAACATGCAATTTTAAAATTAAAAAAAAAATTGCAAGTTTGTCTTTATCTTACTCAAAGCTGGGGCATCATTTTAAATAACGACAAAAAATATTAAATTAAAGGACATTCAAGGACCTAGTTAACTATTTCAAGGAATTTCCATGTGACGCCTCCCCCTCCCCCCATACTTTACTGCTGTACACTATGGAAATTCTTCGTAGCTCAGATTTACGCACAATTTCAAATAAATAAAAATATCTCTACTAATACCTTCTGCAAATTTCGACAGTCATTTCTCTGGAGATGTTGGGGCTCAGATGACTGTTTCTTCAGGCAAAACAGAAAAATCACGTACTATGTTGTGTTCTATTGTCTTTCGTCTGTTTTTTGAGTCGGCGGCCGAGCGTCGTTCGCTCGCAGATTCAAAAAGCAAACATGACATAGTGATGTGATTTTTGTTTTTGCCTGAAGACAGTCGTCCGAGCCCCAACACCTCCGAGACATTGACTGTCGAAAATATGCAGACGATATTGGTAGAGATATCTTAATTTATTTGAAATTGTGCACAAATCTGAGCTACGAAGATGATTCCCGAATTTCTAAGTAATCGCCACGACAGTTTTCGACTATGCAAAATGCGGTTAAACGGGAATTTCTCCCAAACCAGCAGTGTGGGCCTCATGAAACACGGTGTGCCAACGCATCTCGCCCCATCGCACATTTCATCAAGGACTAGACATTTTTGTTAACAAATTCAAGCACTTTCAAGGAATTCAAGCACCTTCTGCGAACCCTAATGCCAGTGTCTCCTTTTTCTGACAAATATGAAGTCTGCTTACGCTCAGCCATCCCATGACGATTACCAATTATAGCGCAAGTCCCTTAATATTTTACCATCAAACAGCACTGAGGATGATATGTAAACATGTATAAACCTGATGCAATCGCATAAAAAAATAAGCGGTGGGGGAAGAAATAAAACTTTTGATATGCCATTTGTTTCTGTTTCACTAACTGGCAGGTGCATACTTAGTGGCTTTGGAGGATCAGCACTGTGTTTTCTCCTCGTCATGTGCTTGTGAGACAAAGCAGCAGGATTGAAGTTCATCAGGTACCCATCCCAGTTTATGACTGGCAAAGGCACAATATTCTGTTGGCCAGGAAGGAGTAGGTTTTCTTTCCTTTGCAGCTTTTCCACAAATTCAATAGGATTTGCTAATGCAGTTTCTTGTGCTTCCAAAAGACGATCCAAATCCTAAAAAGAAAGAAAAAAGAAATTTGTAGAGCTAAACGATGCGTAAATGAACGTTCAGTTGTGTTCAGATTGCACATAAATAGCAGTGACTTAGGCTACTCGCTGATAAAAAAAAAAATATGAAAAAGTCAACATTTCTGTAAGCTACCTATCCTACCGCCAAAATAAAGAGGGTAAACGAAACAAACAGTCTGCATTAAAGATTGGCCTTGTGAGGACACATGATACAATCTGCAAAAGAAAAAAAAGACAACTGCCTACTGGAACACGAACCCAGGACTTCTCGCTGACTAGGCCGGGTGCTCTAACCACCGCGCTACTGGGGCGGATACTGGTTACAGGCTCCAGCCAAGATGAGTGTCTGTTAAGTCTTTCTCACTGTGAGGAAGATTGAACAGCTGCTTAACTCGGCTGTAGCCAGTATCCGCTACGGTAGCGTAGTGGTTAGAGCAGTCGGGGCAGTTGTCTATTCTTTCTCCGATTAGTGTATCTTGTGTCCTAACAAGGCCAGTTTTTAATGTAGGCTGTTTACTTCGTTCACAGTAGGCTGCTTTAAATGGCACAAATTCAAGTAGACTAATTTTGTTACGTTATCCATTTACAAATAGGCTATGGATGATGCACCTTCCAAAATTTTTGCTAAATTAGCCTTGAAAAAGCCAGTTACAGTGGTAGCTACTAGACATTAAAGAAGTAAAGTTAACCCTATATTTAACTTTCGTTTAACACAATTACCACAATGAAGACGAAAAACACCAGTTCCGTTTTTTGACCCACTTGAATTTTCGGTGAATAATTTAACCGTTCACCTTCATCAGAAGAATCCCAACAAAACACACGAAAATGAAAGTTCACCCATAACCGCCTGAAAGAACTTTCAGACCCTTTTTTTTAGAGGCTATACGGTACTTGGGTCGGTTCTCGGATTCGAACTGGCATTCTCTTGGTTTGGAGCCGACGACGCTGACCACTGGGCTGTGACTGCCCGCTTTGCTCGGGGTCCCCGGGGACCCCTCACAAAGGTCGCGCCAGGACTTGGTTTTTCGCTGTTATACGTCGAAGGCGTGCCTTCGTATCTAGGCGGTTATGGGTTAGGTGAGGGTTGAGAAAAGATTTGACTGCAACCAATAACCCATAACCGCCTGAAAGAACTTTCAGACCCTTTTTTTTAGAGGCCATACGGTACTTGGGTCGGTTCTCGGATTCGAACCGGCATTCTCTTGGTTAGAGCCGACGACGCTGACCACTGGGGTGTTACTGCCCGCTTTGCTCGGGGTCCCCGGAAACCCCTCACAAAGCTCGCGCTGGGACTTGGTTTTTTGCTGTTATACGTCGAAGGCGAGCCTCCGTATCTACGCGGTTATGGTAAATTAGGGTTAACTTTACTTCTGTAATGAATTAGCCTACTAGCGATTTTAAAACCATGCTGATCTCATCTGGAGTTAGAGACAATGAGTGTTGACGTCTGATTCCATGCGCTTGCGGTGATCAGCACTCATGCTGAGCAGGTTGACAAAACAGGCCGTCAAAGCTCAGAGAGAGCGGCAATCTTTGAGAAAAAAGAACTTGATGAGAGGGTAACTCCAAGTCAAAATGGAGACAATTAAACTGACAGAGCCCCAGTACATTCTTAAACTCAACAGCAACCTCACAATTTCTAACAACGCATTCCTACAGTGTGCGTAGAGCATTCCTTGGTGACATCCCGTTACGAGGTTGTAGCATTGGTTCGGTGGAGTAACTGCGCACAACACAAATGCCGAGTCATGGCTATGCTACAGATAGTGGACAAGGCAGAGTGAAGTTGAGCTGACTTGTGCATGCAAAACACTGCAAAACAACATGAGTTTTTTTTGTTTCACTTCGATGGCTGACTGGAACACCTGGAAGGCTGCAAATAAGCTGTATGAACGTTTGCGAGGCTATATAGCAGAACCAGTGCAGCACAGCTTGTCAAATTTGTTCTGTAGCTCCAACTCCTACACATGTGACAGCATTTTTTATGGATGATTTATGCAGCCGTTCCTAAACAAAGCTTTATGACATCAGTAAGTCAGTCAGTAAGCCCAACAGCTCGTCAGCTTTGAGCAAAGAGTGTTGAGATTCGAAGTGAACTAATAGTCACATGATGCCACTCAATGTCACACAAAAGACATGAAATGACACCGTGCACGTACTGTTTGGACGTGTCATGTCGTGTCGTAGCCTATCTGAACCAGTGCAGTTGACGTATATCCGATGTGGCTACCGCTAACAAAGTAAAATGCAAGTTGGGCTATAGACCAGGGACTATAACGCCACTGGATATAAGGATATTATCTGGAGCTGGTCACTGAGCTAGCTGCAATGGGCACACGGACGCAAAAACATTAGTTAGTAAAGAAAGCGGATTTCTTGGACCTAACAATGTTCAATTTTTTGTATTTGTCGGCAGCTGCTGCAATTTTTAGTACGTGGAATCTTTTCTTTTCCGACTTACAATCTTATTTAAACGTTTCGCAGCATAAAATATAGAACAAAACAGCCTTTTTTAGGCCTAAAAAAAAACTTCCCTCACAGCATCAATTTGAAAATGTCACATTGCTTACTTTGAAAATTCGAGTTCATGTTAACATTTTGTATGCTTAGATTTCAAAGTACAGCATATTCAGGTCCAGAAAAACCAGACTGTCGAAAATTTGCAAGGATATTGGAACGGTAAATATCCTTTACTTTGAAATCTAAGCGTACAAAACGTAAACATAGCATCAATTTGAAGCAAGACACTGTTGTTTTACCTCCGCGGATATCCAGTTCTCCTATACACGATCGGCTGCAGATGGTTGCCGTATCACTAATAGCATATGCAGAGTCGGACTGGCCGGCAAAGGATCCCTAGGGGTGTCAGGTGTTTTACCAGAAACTTGCGTCTGATTAAGTGAAGCCACATAAAAAATTCTCAGAAGCCTTCATTTCTTCCAATTTTCTGCCATTTCTGGCTTTGGAGTCCATTCTTTCAAACACATTTCACGGATGCTTTTTGGTTTATTTTCATAGTTTTGATGAGCTATTTTTTCCTTGAATGGCATGGGAAGGGGTTGAAAACACAAGTATAGGGAGGAAATGACTCGGTGGGGAGGATTTTCTCCTGAAAGTAATGGTCATTATCAGAAAAAAAAAAACAATCCTAAGTAGGGCGTTCTTTATTAGAGCATGCGAACGGTTTGTCTGTCTGCGTGTTCGCGCTATAGCGTTTTAATGAATTATCGGATGTCTTGTCAAATTTTGCACACAGATTCTATGGCACATTTCTAGGTCTAAGTTCGAAAATGGATCGATTCCGCCGGGAAAATCGTACACTAGAAATAATCAAAGATTTTTGTTCGCAGCAAACGTGCGAGGTTCGTTATTTTTTCTTCAGCCGCCTGACGTCATCTATCCACGACCAATTACTGGGAACTATGTAGCCTTCGTCAGCAGCTGACGTCACCACCAACCGACCAATGACTGGCAAATTTTTGCATAGATCACTGACGTAGGCATGCGGATCCACTGACTGATCTCATTCGTACGAACTGGATAACAAGCTTGTATAGTCATGTCGGCATGCGAAATTAGCGTAGACTTAGTCTACTTGTTTGGACAATCGTTCATGATTTTAATGTTTAGTATTTTAATTTTTTGGACGGGGAAGGAGAAATATTTAAAACAACTTCTACTGTATAACATTTTTTTTTTGTTGTTAGGGAAATGGAGAGGGAAGGGGGCTCAAATTCATGAAACTACTTTTGGGCAATGACTGTGCTATCTAGATATTTCATCCGTATCAGTCGTGCGATGTGGCAACGTCGCAGTGGGTAAATGAAATTTTCAAAACGCCGAGACTAAACGGTTTGGAGGCTTCCCGTATCGTAAAACTGCCAAACGGTGCTGTACATTTTTAATGTTGATTCAGTTCACTAGTGTTTAATTAAACTTACAGATTAAAATGAAACCGATTGAAGAATCGAGTGGGCTCGTCTTTGAGAGGTGTGCACCGCCATGCCATCCAACGCAGTTGATCAAAACATGTATGGGGAGATTGAGGCAAAAAAGCTAGAAATGCAAGCGACCACTAGTTTTACGGTTGCATACGCGTCGTGAAACTGCGGCCACGAAAACATTTGGGTGTTAGGATTGTTAGTAGCCATACCGATCGCTGTATTTGCAAGAGGAAACAAATCGACTCTCACTATAATTGGTTTAATCAGGTTTATTTGTCTACAGTGGGAGTAAAAAAAAAGTATTCAAAGGGCACCAAAAGGGGTGACAGCTAAAGGGCGACTGTGTCATAGTACAATGGCAATATGGACAGTTCGACCCTGCCAATATGGTAAATTGTAGCTGGATTATCATACAGCACTAGGCGAAAGGTATTTTTTCTTCTGCGTAGGCATGGTCCTGTAACCACGACTACTACACAATTAAATAAAGACAAACAACCACCAAACCAAGTAGTACCTGTATCGCTTTCATACGCTGGGCTTCAAGGATAGCCATTGTTTTCAGCATAGCCAAATAGTCAGGGTTTCCTCTCAATGCCAAGTGATCGGATTCAAAGTAATATTCACAAATGTCCCCGACACTGCATTTCTCCGCTTTGACACTAAACGAAGAGTCTGGTCCGTTGGCATTCTTGGCCCCTCCCCGCAAATCCTCTTGTTGTTCAAAAAACCTGTGAAGACCATGGCTAGGGGAAGAAAATTCACGGTTGTGTTTCCCTCTATCGTTTTTTTCCACATTTTCAAGTTTTATGCAAACGGAACTAGCATCGTTTGCCGCTGCGAATTCTCCAGAAGTTGATGGAAACTGTTCAGCTTGTGTGACTTCACCAGCATCTAAGGTAGACGATTGGCTAACATCAACGTGATTTACGCATCGCACTGTGCCACCGATAATGACACAGCGCTCAGTCCCGGCGTTGTTAATGGTACTGGCTTCAAATTGTCGAGCTAAGCAACTGTAATCGTGCTCGTTCATAACGTAAGGCACATTATGGACACTTTAAATCAGTCAGTGTAATTTTTTTTTGTTCAATTTTGAAACTCGCAACTGTTGCTCG
>JAHWFP010035550.1:0-21209 GCA_023313725.1 Lithobius niger
CCCCCCCCTGCTTCGGAGTAGAAGTACCCTAAAAAATGCACTCTTGCACTGTGTCATGTAAATGCGACGAATAAGAATTTTCTTGCAATTAACCTATAGCATAATTAGAAGAAAAAAAACACGAAAAGTTACAGGATTTTTTTTTATAAAACAGACGAATTTTTTTAATGTCATTCATTGTTTTGCCGAAAAGGGGACCTGCTGAAGCTTAGTATTTGAAGTAGCACACACCTTACAAAATCAGCTAGAGTAGAATTCGACCGTAGATAATAAACGGCTTCTCAATAAAAATGCTGCAGCATACAATTCACACTTCAAGGATTTTACACCATTATCCATTCGACTACATAGCTACACACTTTTACAACGAAATTGTAGCTTTTTTAATTTTCACTTAAGTATCTCATTAAAATAACGTTGACTATGCATTGTAATATATCTTACTTCAAAAACGGATACTAATAAAAATATCTGGCATTTAAAAGTTGTCTATTTCTTTTACTTATGTATGAAATGCGGCACCACTAAGGTTGCATTTCCAGGTTTTCACACCGTTTTGTATTTGAGTATACATCGTATGATATTCACGATAAATAAGAAAATTGCGCACTACAAACTTGATTAAGGAACGATCGGTATAAAAAATCCATTTACTCTACAACAAGCTTCTTTCACTAGAAGTTGCAGTACCTCATAATATGTATTTAATAGGCTTATCGTCATAAGAACATTTAAGGCACTTCCTGCTCCCATGTTTGCACAAAACGCAACTAAACATGAGCTTCAGTGTAAAGGCTTTACTACAATTTCCACATTTAAACAGTTTTACACTGCTGTGTCGCAGAATGTAGAAAATGCAGCAGAAAATCTCACAAATCATAAGACGTGTCACACTTTAGATATAATCAGTTTCCTGTCTTTCGACTTAAAATGTGCAACAGATAATCGTACATATGCCTTACCACAAATTTTGCTGCTTAGGGGATTATCTCCAGTATGAACACGGACCACCAACAAAATAATTGCACTAAGTGAGCAAACATTTTTTGCCATATTATCAAACTATTTTCTTGTTGTTTATAAAGTTGAATTTCCTTATCTGTCCCTTTCTGGCAGTTGACTTGGAAGATTTCACTTTTTTAGTGGAAGCACGAGTGGCACATTACATAACACATATCATGGCGTTCTTCGTAACCAAACTGCTTCGTGATTGGTTAAAAATAAAAATCGAAAAGAGTTGAGAATATAGCTTAATAAATTTTATTAGTCTGAGAATTCCAAAGGATACTTTAAATAAGAATTTATGAATAACATTGAGAGCCCACAAACAAGCTGTAAATGATACTAAAGTTTTTAAAAGCACAAATTACTGGCGCCATCTAGTTTTTAAAATTGAAAGTTTTAGGTGTCTAGTTCCAAAGGTGGTCGAGGCGAGTCTCTGTCATCGGTCAAACGCTAGGACACCAACCTAATGCAAGTCTGTTACTCATCGTTCCTACGGAACTTTTCATAGACTCATGATAATGCCTAGAGCAAGAGGTAGAGCGACTCGAAGCGCGGTTAAACGTTCATCGAGAGGGAGGTTAATTACCAAACCTTTAAATAGGGCAGATTTTGTAGATTTGAGCCAGATTTCGACCAGCACGCCAAAGAATTCATGTCTAAGGGTTCCGGTAATTGAATCCGATTCAGAAAATGAGGACTTTACGGATCGGGAACGCGACGACACACCTCCTCCGGGTTGGAGTAGGCTGCAGTCACGTTCGCTGACTCGTAGAGAAACGGGCGCTAATACTGACAGGGGTAGGCGACAAAAGAGGGGGCCAAATGTTTCAAGAAATTCCGCTCAGGGCGGGGACGTAACTTTGCATGGATCACGTAATTATGGGCCGACTTCATTGCCGGGAAATTTTAATGGGTTAATTTTGAGGGAAATTCTGTCAACTACTGTGGAGCAAACAATTCCGAATGCTGTTTCAGCATGCATGCAAGCTAGCGGGGAAATACATAATAGATCGTTTCAGAGGGTTACACAAGTGCAAATGGACATGTTTGATAAAGTGAATGATAGGATAGATTCAATGCAAACTAGGAATAATGTAGGGGATAGACGACTTTGGGAGGAGCTGCGCGCATCCAAAAAGGCGATCACAGTGTTTAAAGGAGATGAATCGTTGGATGTGTTTACATTTTCTTTAATGGTTGAAAATTTGAGAACTTTGGATAAAACCATTAAGGATTCTGAATTAGTTGCAGTACCTTGTAGCAAATGTTCTGGAGAAGTAGCAAAATTTTTGGCAATGAACCCGCAGATAGCAACTTCAGAAAGTTGGGAAAATTTCAAGGAAATTTTAGTTGATAGGTTTGGGTGTGCGGGTGAAAGTATCACTTTGTCCAAATTTTTCACTACTCGTATAGAAAAAGGGGAGACGCTCGAGAAATTTTCAGGGAGATTAGAAGCTATGGCATCTGCAATTTGGAGAATTAAACCGGGAGATGACAAAAGGGAAAAAGATCACAAAATGAAAACTAAGGATGAAAGCTTGCGTAGTGTTTTTCACCATGGCATTCCGCCTGAATTAGAAGGGCACATTACTTCGGCTAAGGCTAAGTCTTTCCGTGAGATGTATAACGAGGCCATTTTAAAACGCGCAGTTTTGGAAGGTATGGCCGCAGAAAGGAGCACGGGTGTCGAAATATCGGGCAAAACAGGGAACAGTGTTAAACCAGGGGAATTGGGCGCAAATAACTTGGCCATAGGCACCTTGGTGGATAAGATAGAAAGGTTAGAAAAGAATGTTAACAAACTTTCTTCAGTGAAATCGGGGGGTAATGATATTAAAGTAAATGCAGTTCGTCTGAACCAGGGGGAAGGTCGTTCTTGTTACAAATGTTTCGGAATCGGGCATTTAAAAAGGGATTGCCGTACAAAACCGGAAAATATTGCGGCAACCCGACAAAGAAATCTGGCAAGAAATGGTAATGGGGGCCAGTTGGCGGGCCAAAGTGGCAACAATTTTAGAGGTAACAGAGGTGGCTACAGGGGTAGAGGTAATTTTAGAGGTGGACGTGGAAATAAATCCAACGGAAATTATGGTAATGATGGTTACAGGGACAATTCACAGTTAAACGGGGGATATAAACAAAGTTATGGGAACAACAATAATGGTGGTGGCAATACTGGTGGTGGTCAGAGACAAAATCAAAATAATAATGGCAACCAGCAGTATCGCTACCAACAGCAACAGCAAAATTCTGGGCAAAATTACAATAATGGATTTCAGAAAAATCAGGTATCGGCAGTGCAGTTAAGTGAAAATAATGGGGAAAATTATCAGGGGGATGATCAGTCAAAAAACGGGTTGATAGCCTAGATAGCAGGAATCTAGGGCTACAGAGCAAGCAGCAAGAAGATTTAAATCATTCATGTGACATAAATGTCAGTGCTGTTCAGGCCGAAATTCCTGCCAAATCATCAATCACTGGAAAGATAGTGGACTCGATTGGATTAAATTGTGTGCGAGTATTTTCATGTGTACAGGCGGATGCATTATTCACAAAATTGTATTCGGACGTCGATTGGCATCAACAAAAGCTATCTCTGCCAGATAGAACGCTAGCACTACCACGTTTGGCTTCCTATTTTGGTAAAATTCCGTCTAGATATGTTGCAGCTTCTCTGGAAAATAATTTGGCATTAACAAGTGAATTTGCTGCAGCATTAAAATCAGTTAATGATAAATATGACTTAAGCTGTGATTCAGTAGTTGTAACTTTATTCGAGGATGGTATTGACTCGACTGTTTTTCATACGGAATTAAACAGCATTGATACGAATAAACCTGTGGTTTTGGCAAATTTGGGCAAAAAGCGTTCTGTGCAGTTTAAACATACAAGCGAATCATTTTTCAAACCCGAAGTAGAAATTGAAGCAGGGAAATCAGTTGGTCTTTCGGCTTTAACTCAGAGAAACTGGAAAATTAGGATTCCAACAATTGAAGGTGTGGACGAGCCAACAATTTGTTTAACGTTTTGGGACAGTAAGTGCGAGGGGAGACCCGCTGTACCCATAGTCAAAAATAAATCGATAAACGAGGACGGCGATCTGCTCGCGAGCGCTCAGGCAAAACCTGGCTCGCGATGATACTGCGAGCGGAATCTAGTGGCAGAGATTGCAACAGAGACGAAAAGGAAATCTTTACTGACCTTGAAAGTGGAGTGGAGTACATCACGATCTCTGATGAGAATGTTTCGGTGCTTAGCACACAAGCACAACAAAAAGTTCCATTTTCTAGGCCTCATTTAGTGTTTGAAATTGGAAATAAACCTCGAACGTCACTTTTAGACACTGGTTCGTCACTGACGCTGATTTATGATTCGGTGGCGAAGGAATTGATGGCTGACAGTAGCATTAATTGGCAATTAATTACTATGGAATCCCCAGTAAATTTAATTGGGGTGGGTCAAAAGAAATTAGAACGGGACAGAAAATTGTGACTATTATTTCAAAATGTGATTTTTCAGTGGAACAAGAATTTATTATAGTACCGGATGGAACTTTTGGGGACATTCCAGTCTTAATTGGGTTTGATTTCATGTCAAATAAAGACATAGCTGTATCTTTAAATTGTGCCGATAATGTTTTAAAGATAGGTGTGTTGGAATTTCAGCTAGCATCATCAGCAGAAGAAGCGTGGCGTAATTATAATCAAAACAAGGAAATTATTAATAGGGAAATGTATAGGCCGGTTCACGCTCATGTTGCTACTATTAACGTAGAGTCGGATGAAGATTCGGAGGAAAATCCTCGTTCTACATGGAATTGCACTCCGACGCATGAATATGTAGACGTGGAAGTGTCATTATTAAGGGATGAAATCATTCCGACAGATGCGGAAACCCGCATAACTGGACCTTTGCATTGTCCGTTTCCGGAACTACAGAGCGGAATATTTGTACCAAACGCTACAGATATTCCAGTTTGTATTGCTCATGGGCTGGTTAATACTAGTCCTACCGGGATTTTGCCGATTATGTGCATCAATATGAGTGGGGCGGACGTAGAATTTAATTTGATTTGGGGTGTTACAATTACAGCTACGAAGGATACGAAATTCCGATTCCAACTGGTGACTCAGAACCAGTTCGTTCGAGACTATATAGAGTTCCTTTTCACCAAAGAGCTATCTTGGATGAGTATGTAGATCAAATGGCTAGAGCCGGAATCATCCGGGAAGGCAAAAGTAATTGGATGTCGCCATGTCTTTTAATCCATAGAAAGCCTACGGGATTTCGAGTCATCGTAGATTTACGCGGGTTGAACAGCGCAGTTGAAAGTATTAGCGTACCAGTACCAACTGTGACTGAGAGCATGGCGCATCTCAGTGGCGCTAAATATTTTAGTCGTTTGGACTTCAAGTTTGGCTTCTATCAGCTAAAGCTTGCCGAAAAGGATATGCACAAGGTATCTTTCAATAGTTCCACAAAATCATTTTTCAGCATCTTCCTTCCAATGGGGCTTCGCACGGCTCCAGCACATTTCCAGTTTGTGGCACAGCAGATATTCGCCGATATTTTGGGTATCTATTGTACCGTTTATTTAGATGACACGCTAATTTCTAGTCCAGATTTTAGTGTGCACATCAGTCATGTGGATAAGGCACTAGATCTCATAGGGAAGAGCAAGATGAAGCTCTCACCAGAAAAATGTTTGTTTGGTCGGAAATCCGTAAAGTTTTTAGGGTTTGTCATCGACGAACATGGCATAAATCCAGATAAAGAAAAAGTTAGGGCTATGGAACTGTATCCGGTGCCTAAGAACCCTAAACAAGTTCGCCAGTACCTCGGGCTGTGCAATTACTACAGGAAACATGTGGTGGGCTTCGCTCGGGAGGCTTTGGTTTTAACTAAGCTAACAAGGAAGAACTGTAAATTTGAGTGGGGTGAGGCGGAAGACAGGGCCTTTAATAACCTGAAGCGGGCTATGGTGAATGCTGCTACGTTGAAGCATCCAGATTTCACTAAGCCTTTCTACGTCGAGTCGGATGCTTCCGATATAGCCCTCGGCGGAATGCTGTCGCAGATCCACGGGGTGTAGAGTATCCGCTCGCCTATACTTCCCGAACACTCACTCCGTCGGAACGGAAAGGGACTACGACTATGAGAGAGATCCTGGGATCGTACATGCGATCGAATCATTCCGGATCTACCTCCTGGGGAAGGTGTTCTTCCTTAGTACGGACCATATGGCTATTTTGTTTTTATATAATTCGTCATCTCTACCTCCTAAGATTGAAAGAATCCTGCTAAGATTACGAGAATACGAGTTCTGCTTACGTCACACACCTGGAAAGTTACTTGCAGTAGCAGACGCTCTTTCATGTATAGAGATCCCGATCGCCGTATTGGGAAGTCAATTTCCGGACTGGACTACAGCGCACCTAGCGGTGGAACAGAGAAATGATCCCTACCTTGGCGAGATCGTAAAACGGCTTAAAGATCAGTGCTCCGAGGATCTGCTGGACGCTTCAAATAAAAGAAATATCTTTTTCAAAGATTACGATGGCATTTTATATAGGATTCGGCTGGCGGATCCTGAGCAGGGTAGAGTCGATAACATACCGCAGATGTGCATTCCTGGTTCTCTAATTTTTGCATTAGGGATTACCATACAGCACCCTGCAGTGGGCATCACGGTCGACAAAAGACTCTAGATTTAATTCAGTTACATTGCTGGTGGCCTAAAATGGGTGCACATGTCGCTGATTACGTAAAATCATGTCAGACATGTCAGGCTTTCACGAGACCTAACAAACCTTATAAGGCTAAACTAAGGGCGTACCAAACCTTACAGAAACCTGGTTATTCGTGGTCTTTAGATCCGATAGGTCCATTGTCAGTGAGTAATCATCAAAATTCCTACATTTTAAGTATGGTGGATGATTTCTCGCATTACGTCATCGCTGTTCCGATTAAAAATAAAAAGGCTGAAACGATTGCTCGAAAATTGTTTACTAGATTAATTTCTAGATTTAGTACTCCGTTTCAGATCCGCAGCGATTGTGGTACGGAATTTTTGAATACTGTAATGGCTAAGCTTACACTTTTATTTCAAATAAAGCAAATAAATTTTACGCCTAATGTAAGTCATGTGGGCGGATTGGTAGAGGCAACTAACAAGAAAAGCGAGACAGTGCTACGTAAAATTACGGCACATTACCCTAATGATTGGTGTAGATACCTTGATATGGTGTGTGTAGCCCTAAATGCCACTCCAAATGGGGTAACTTTAATGTCGAGTCATTTTTTGCAATTTGGTAGTGAATTTAGGCTACCTGCGTCATTGGCCTTTGAATCACCTAAGATTTTTTATGACAATGATGATTACGTCGTTCGGTTAGAAAGTAGGCTACAAGCAGCATTTGAGGTCGCGCGTATGCACAATTGGAAATCAGTCGTAAGGGCTCAGACTTTTTATAATAAAACGGGTAGGCCGTATTCCTTTTTAACTGATGACTACGTATTAGTAAGGGACTGGACGGCTCTAAGGCAGGTATCTAATAAATTACTTAGAGTTTGGACGGGTCCATTTCGTATAATGGAGTTCGTAAATGAAGTAATCATACGAGTGGTACATTTTTTGGACCCAGCGAAAATTCTCAGAGTGCATACAAATCACATTCGCCCTTGGTTTGCGAGAGGTGCAAATCAACCCTTACCGTTTAGCGGTGCTTCGGATCTCGATGTGTCCTTACGAATTAATGGGGAATTATCGAAGGCTGAAATAAAATTACAAGAATTCATTGCTAATCTATTATTGGATCCTCTTGACCATGCATCGGAGAAAAATCCGCCAGTCTTTGATTCGTCAACTGAAAACGAAGCCTTAGCAGCTAATGAAAATAGTGATAAACCAGACGTAGTTGGTAGTCTAACTCGTAAACGCAAATACATAGAGCCACGGTCGGCTCACTATTTTCTAAATAAACAGAGGAAATTGGAATATGAATTGGAATTGCAAAGGCAGCGTGGAGCAACGCATAGTTATAACACTAGAAGCAGTATTAATACACCTGAAATTAGGCTTCGTAGGCAGATAGAGGAATCAAAGGCTGGTGGCGATGATGAGTAGCGTAATCCAGTTGGGCTGAAAAGACAAGATGGTGTCGAACAATGAACTGTGTTGGTGTGTAATGCGCATGAGCGGCGGCGCTCCGGGTTTTCCAACAGCTGACGTTGCTTAGCAACAGAGAGAACGAAAACATGAGAATTCTCTAGCAAGGTCGGTGGGTTGTTGCGGAAATTGGGAGTGACGCGGCTTCATCAGTACAAAATCTGTAGACTTGAACGTGTAGAAATTAAAACAAAGAATGGAGAGCGGGGAAACAATGGTAGCGAATTTTAAAATATTTAATTGTTGAATTGATCCCTCCGAAATTGCATATGGATACATATGATATTCTAAAATAAAGGTGGGGTCGGGGTAGTGCATTTTAAATTTTAGGCGCTGAGCCCAGTGCCTGCGCTGCTACTGCCCCCGGAGCTTCCTGGGCCTCCGGGAGGGCGTCCAAACCAGTTGCGGCGTTCTGAAATAAATAAATTGTACAGGAAAGATTAGAAACTTTGCTTATTAGGAATTTAGTATTGGGTTTAAATTGAAATTTTTTTTCCCCTCTGCAATTTCCAGGGTAGAATTTTGCAATTGTAGTGGGGCCTTTGACCCTTGATAAAAAAGTATTTAACAAGGATCAAAGGGCTAGGGTGGAAATGGATGGAAATTAGTATGTTTTGAATCTTTGGATCTTTGGTATTAAGTAAATAACATAGATCAAGAGATTCAAGTATGATTGGTCTGGCAGATTCATGGATTTTATTAAAGGAAAACTTGGGTTATAGCAAACTCAGAAGTACAAAAATTTAGGCAGTTTTTTTTTGCCGAAATGAAGAAATGGGCTGTTGTGAAAAGTTCAAAATTTAAATTGGGGGAAAAACGAAGTAATTCATGGGAAGTCAAAATTTTAAGTAAAAGTGATTGGGAGATTTCGGGAAAGGATTTGGGAATAACATTTAGGAAGAATATTATTGCGGATTGGGAGGAGGGCTTTTCCTCTAAGCCCCCCCCCCCCCCCCCCCAGTTTTTCAGAAATTTTGGGTAAACAACAGTGAGTCATGTTTCCAGGAGTGGGACTTGGGAGTTGGATTTAACGGGAAGGGGAGTCAAGCCCCCTCCCCGATCTGTTTTGTGATTTTCAGGTAAGAAGCTGGCATAAGCATGGGATTGGGAAATTGGAGATTTTCTCCGCTCACTACAAACAAAATCACTTCAATGTATGTGATAATAAATTAGTTGGTAAATATCGCAGAAAAGGACATGGATTGGATGGATTTTTTTTTTTCTCAAATGATTTTATGTGAATTTTTTTTACATATTCTGCCAAAAGGAACTGTATTAAAACGAATAAGGGAAATAAGACAATTTAGACGGGGAACGTTAATAGCACAATTGGGTCTAGTGGCCTTGATCAAAAAAAAAATTAAGTGGTTGATTTGGACACTGACAAATTTTTCTATAAAATTTATTTTATCGTGGATTAATCTGGATTCTTTAACTTCCAGATGGGAAATCGTATTGATTTTTAGACTATGGGAGGTTAGGTCCGATGGGTCATAGGTCAGGATGGGCCTAGGCTTCAAGAGCTAAGCCGTGAGATTCGCCTCCATTATAGCGGCGATTCTCTTACGCGGGTGTAGGCGACAGAGGAGATCCTGTGGATCGCCGGCTGTCCCAGAGAACTGCCTTGGCAATGGCGGCGTTCTCTGCAGCAGGCATTGAGCACGGGTGGCGACTTGGCTTAAACGCCGGGTCGCGAGCATGTTCGCCATACAGGCGTACGCTTGTCGGGCGACACATGTTTCGCCACATAACAGCAGGTGATGTAGCCTATCGCCATTGCTCTAGCAACATCGCTCTGCTAACATCGGACCATTACGGAACATCGAAATACCATTTTATTTTATTGTTAGTATAAAGCAAAATAAAAATGGTGCATGGAATTTTTCTATTTTTTTGCATAGGTATAAATTTGGGAAAGATTAAAGATTAGGATTGGACAAGTATGGAAAAGCATAACATAGGCATATACAGTTGTGACTGGAAGAGATTTAAATTTGTAACCTTACAAAATATAGAATAATATAAATATTAAGTACATACGTAGACTGATTCAATTAATTTGCGTGTAGTATACCCACGCAGGTGTGGTTAAAATCAAAATATTGAATATAAGAACACGCACAAATTTAAATTTAAATTGGCTGTTAATTTTAAGCTGGATTCTTAGGATTTAAGTGAATATTGAATACTTTAATGGTTCATGGTAGATGGGTTATCGAGATGTGAACAAATTTATCAGTTAAGTGCATGATTTTGCATGGGTCATGGTGAAGATTGGTCAAAGATAATATTGCATGAGGAAATCGCAATAGGTGGGAAAAGAAATTGTTCGAAATTCATGGGTGCATGATGACAACTGTTTGAATTAATGTAGAAACAAATTGCGATTGAACAAATTTTATTGTTTTAAATATGATTGCATGAAACTTGTGACTAGACTTAGGTCTAGACACAAGGTAACTTATAGGATTTTTTCACCAGGGAATTTGCATTTGCAAAGTTAAATTATGGAATAAACAAGTCTGAAAAGAAATAGCATGATTATGCATGAAAATATTTGGCTTATAGGGAATGGAGAGTGTTGGTCTACAATGCATGAAGGTTTCAACTTCAAAAAAAAAATTGGAAAATGTTTCAAAATACTATGGGAAATTTCACAAATAATACAGTAAGTCAATATTGAATCACACTGGAATATTAAAATTGGAAATTCTTGCAATTGGACCATGAGCCTAATTGCAAGGATAAGTTAGGGATGCTTGCGATTAGGCGACAGGCCTAAACACAAGGATGAAAGTATAACTTTTGCCTTTACCAAAGGAATTTGTGGGAAACTTTAATTTTGGTTGTGGGATCATGAAATTGGGCATGATTGGTATTTATTTTGAATAAATATTTGGAAGAAAAGAAACAAACATGAAATAGTTAATTTAGTTGCCTTGCGGCTGGACCAGGTGTCTGGATGCGGGTGGACTGGGTTTCAGACGGATTAAAGATCGAACGAGTTTTGGTTTTGAGAACATGTTCATGGGAATTATGATTAACGTGACAATTGTTTAAGTAAAATTATGGCTATTAGATTGACCACATGTTATCACGATAGGAATGGGAAATTATCCTCAAAATTAAAATTGTTTGGAATACTATAGGCCTATTTTGGGCTAATTGTATATTATTGAGGAAAATATGAAATATGAAAAAGGGGATTTTGAATTGAAACACATTTTACTTAAAATTGGTTGGAAACTTACCTCGTTCTTTGCGACAATCCTTGCAATGGGGTGGGCAGTGCTCAACGAGATTTGGGTTGGGAACGGCAGGATCTGGGCTGTTGAATGACTGTTGGGGCCCAGATCGGTGCGGAACAAGAGCAGGAGTAGAGCCGGGTGCTAGCAGGCGGAATTGTTCGTGGAGTAGGTGTTGGGTTTCTAGAGCTAGTACCCGGAGCTCGTAATGTTCAAAGTGCTCGCCAAGGAACCCGAAGGGTAGGAAGAAGGGATATCGCATATGAACGCAAACATGACTGTTGCCGGGATCACAGGTATTGAAGTGCCCGAAATAACGCAGTTGTCTAGCAAAAACTCCTTCAGATGGCGGGGCACCAAGAGGAGCCGGAATGGGGAGGCCGGCAGCGTTTTGCACATTTAAGAAAAATGCGCGATGAACATAGGCGATCATCTCTTCGCTGGGTAGCACTGGGGGATAATACGGCTCGGTGGTGGGTGGTCGTCGGACGGCTAACGGGCTAGCTAGATAAAATTGTCCCAATCGTAGAAAGAGCTCGGGGTTTTGAGTTTGTAGCTGCAGATAAGCTCGGAAGTTGGCGTCCAGTTGGTCCGTACGATTGAAGGTGGGCCGAGGGGCAGCGGGAGCGGGACGTTTCCTTGCGACGGGGTGTTTTTTGGGGCCCATTACCTAAGAGAAGCACGCACGAGGAATAGACAGAGCAACCAAACAGTAGGAAAATACAAATTCGTATGGAAAAGCAACGGTCAAACTTTATTTTCCAAATTATTTTGGGAATTCACGTGAGTGGTCAAATGATTGGGGTCAGGGGTGACGTCGGAAGGGACCATAGTCGAAACTGTCACCTCCCGAAACCGAAACTACCAATACTCGTAGCTCACGCGTCAGTTGTAAATAAGCTGTCAAAACGGCAGTGGGTTGATCCCACCCACTCTCTGACGTAGAGACCTAAGTAGAGCAAGGGGTATCCTTTGTGGCGCCGCATCCGTGTCGCATCCCCTCTGTTGACAAAAATAACCCTTGCAAGACCTTGGTGACCTTAAAATTAAGGTCATGCGAGACAAAAACTGTGGCTGTGGCCACTTTCTAAGCTTTTTTAAAAACACACTCTTGCCGGAAAATAAATCCGGCAGACAGAAAATACAAATGAAAATAAATAAAACATGCACACAGAAATTGGGGAAATGTAATTTTATTAAAATTGATTACAGGACAGTGGACATAAGGCTAGGTGTAGCCTAAAATTGTTGAATAATTGAATTGTTCATGATATAAGAACTGTTGTAATGTTTTTTTTTCTTCCTGTGAATTGAATTGATTGCAGAAGTGAGATAAAGACGAGGGCGCACAGATGGCCGGAGAGTGGAAATGGCTGATGGAAAGGCATATGTGGGGAGAAATAAATGGAACATGGATGGATTAAAAGATAAGTGAAATTGACAGAAATCGCCTATTCAGGTGATGTTAATCCATGCGCATGTTCTTTTACGATACAAGGGGAGCACAAATGGGAAACCCCCTTCCTCCCTCCCCCCACACTGGAGGTTGAAACTGGTTGTCGATGTCAGTGGCCGGAATGGTAAACGCCACATACATGATCGGTAATGGAGATTAATCATGTATACCTTTACGTTAGTTTTCAATTTGATTTAAAAGTGGCCGGAATGGTAAACGTATACATGATTGGTAATGAGGCGTAATCATGTATAGAATTAACGTTGTAAAAATGGGACTTTTGGAATGTAATTTTAAAATACATGACATGTTTGTGTAATTTATGTGTGAATGAGACCACACAACTTTTCCCACACGTTGGCTTTAGCTACAAGAGTGGATGCGAGGGGGAGATCCACATGTTCCAAATATTTTGTGTTTTCAAACTTAGTTGGCTATGACTGTACGAATGATACCGGCAGGGCATAGAGGTACCATGACACAAATTAAATTGACTGGACAGGGGTGGTCCAGTCAAGGATAACACTATGGCTAATTGCAGACTTAAACAGGTAATTTGGGGACGTTTAAAATGACACTTGAATTAAAGAAACATTAGTACAAAGAACACACAAGTACACACACGAGAAACTAGGGCAGGGTCCCTTGGGATACAAGCACGGGATCGTTCAATTAAAGTACGAAATTAAAATTTTAGTACACCTTACAGAACAGGTTAGATGGAAAATAAAATGGGAAAATAATTGCATGAACTTAGTTGGGGGACATGAACTTTCTGTTTTCAAATGCATGTTACTCTCCTTCTCTGTAATACAGTGTGATATAGAGTTAGGAGGGTTGGTGATGTGAGGTATAGAATCGCAGTCCGATTTGCGAGACTAATCGGAAATCGAACAATTTTAACATGAATGTGCGATTAATTTAGAAAGTTGCCGCTTTTGAGGCTCATACAAAATTGTTCATCAAGAGTCGGGTTGGCGACTTGCATCGTAGGACCGTCGTTCACTGCCCTTGCATAAAGGACGGGGGAGAGGCCGTGAGAAGGTCTAAGGCGGCATTATAGGGCACCCTGGGAAAGGAACACATACTAACATTTCTTTAATTTGAAAATTGATAAAGTGCATTACGTTATCTTGAATTTTCGGGGTTGTGCCAAACAAACAAAATGCTTGTCGTGAGAATCATGCAAGAAAATTAATGGATTGGAAGATTTGTAAGCAATCACGGTCATTCACGAGGAAGCAAATTGTTGTAGTACGCAGATTCAAATATGATGGATATTCTAAATTAAAATGTAAGGCTAATGGTGAAGTTTGTGAACTGACTAAACTCAGTTGTAATTGTGTAAAATTGGATTTGTGACTTGCATCACTGCCAAGGGCAGGGGGTGAGAAAATCCTCATGGCCGAAAATTTGAACGTAGAACAAAATTTGGAAAACTGTCTGGATATAAGAAGTCTCAAAAGAGCACGATTCACGTAAGATTAGTGTTGAAGGAGATTCAAAAATAAAATGAATTTGATTTGGGAATAAAATCAGGACATTTATGAAAAATGACACAAAATCGAAAATTCAAGGACAACATGTGGATTTTATATGGAAATCACATGATTGTTTTTGTTTGATTTTAGCATAAAGTTGGTTCACGTGATGAAAATACGTGGGGGTATCTTCAAATTGGTCGGGGATAGCAATTTGAAAGCGTTACCAGAAACAAGACAAGTTCTTAATAGCTGGAGCGAAGATTCCAGGGAAATTGAGTACTACAGATGTGTGATTTGATATGTGTGTGAATGGATAAATTTGGTAATTTTAATAAACTATATGAATGAATGAAACTTAATAAAGCTCAAATTGATGAGAAATTATGAAATTTTAAGCAAGAGCTGTACATGATCTTAAAAATTGAAGTTGTTCAAGAATGAATTTGCTTGGGAAATTGTTGGAAAATAGAATTGATTATTATTCGAAATGAGGTAAATTATATTACATGAATAATTAAGCAGTTGGAATGAAAAATGTAAATTTTGAAAAGGATGTAACATAGTTGTGGTTTGGAAAGTGTGAAGAAATGTGACGTCTGGAAGTGGTTGTAATATGTGAAGAATGAATGAATGAATCTAATGGATTGTTATTAAATTTTGTAGATTGGCAGGGAGTTGCTGGAAATTGTAAAGAGACAATCTTGATTTTATATAATTTGCATGAGCATGAAATTATGAAAACAATGTAAATATAACTAAAATGGATCAAAATGAATTGCAAGACCGTCTTTCAGGAAAATTAATTATTGTAGGAGAAACTTGAAAATTTTAAATAAGTAACATCAGAAATTTTAATTGGGAAAATTAAAGTGTTTAGGATTAAAAGTCACAAATCGCATAATTTTAAGCACGGGCCACTGATGTTGAGGCTTTTACTACGATTCTCGGTAGAGGTTTTCCCGGCATCCAAGCTAATTAGGAAAATTAACTCGAAGGGCTTGCTTCGGGGTGGTCTTTGTAACTATTGTGTGTGGGGTGACTTGGATTCAAATCTTAAAAGATTAGAATAAACTTCAGAATTCCGTTAGGGAATACTGAAATTTGATTTTTGTGGGTCGGGGATATTGTTATGGAAATGAGTACATAAATTAATAAATTATTATATTAATTATGATATTAATTAAGTTATTAATAAAGTCATATTTAAGGCAGTTATTAATTATTGACATTAAATACATATGGAATGATTTAATAGATGGAAATAATTATGGGCATAAATATAGCTTAAATATTAAAAACATAAAGAAAACGTGGAGTGAAAGAAAGTATTGCATTTCTTAAATAAGGAAGCTTGAAGCATTCAGGTAAATGGTTGACACACTCGAAATTATCAGAAGTATTGACATATAAGGAAAATTCATAAGAAGCAGCAGTTTAGCTTTAGTTTGCAGTATCAGCATTCAGTTAGTAAACTTACTAGAACGGACAATTAACTTGCCTAAACGGGAAGAGTTCTAGAGAACTCAAGACATATTTTGATGGTTGTATTTCGAAACACGAATTCGGGGAATTAGAACAGAGCAAAAGACACGAAAAGAGACGAGACGATCTCTCTCTTGTGCGGCAGTTTCGAGCGAGTAAGGTTCTCTTTCCGTTGGTCCGATCAGCTGTGTTCAAGGTTGTTGGGTGGCGAGCGACTTGGCTTCTCTGCAAGACGCGAGCCGGACTTGTAGCAGATGAGTATAATCGAAGTGTATTGATTGTTTATTATAATTAGGCAAGCAGGAATCAGAGTGATTATTTATTAATAGGATTGTAACTTGTTTTAATACCGTTTGGCCATTAATCAAATAACATAGGTGTCGATTGAGTTAAGGTTAGAGTGAAGGAAATCTAGGTTTAGGTGTCAGCCTTTTATCGGTGTCTAACTAAAATACTCAGCAAGTAGTTGGTTGTGTGGTTCAGTGCAGACCGTTTAACTAGTTGTTATAGTGGTTTATTCTAGACAGTAAAGAAGGAGTTTAGCTGTCTATGGTTGTTGTGTGATTTATTATACATTTATTGACACAGTGTAAACAAATACATCCTGACATATTATGGCTTATATTGCAGTATTGCTGGAATATAAATCCATAACACTAAGAAAAAAAATGATTTTATCAAGTTGGACCAAACCGATGTGGTAACAAACAAAACTTGTTAAGGATTTCCCTCAAAACGATATTTGTTTAGCATTACCGCCAAGTTTTTCGGCCGTTTGAAGTCGCCGTGATATCAAACGGTAATCATATGTAGTCATGTACATGTAAAATTCAACAATAACAGTAACAATAACTATTAATATATAATCTTATCTGCTTGGTGGCAACACATTAGCATGTGCCTAGATTAACCAGAAAATTTGCGCGTAAACAAGACCTACTTCTTTAAAAAAAAAATTCCTTTTTTTTCTACTTGATTGGATCTTGTGGTCATGATCTGCATTTTGTTTTCTACTCTTCTTTCCAGCAAAATTGTCCCTCTCATTATCGTGGGGCAGATCAATCAGTTTGGATTTGTGTACCATAAAAAAAAAACTAAACCTTTGTAGTAAAAGATACCCTGTCTCTTAGTGAACCACCTATTTGCAACAACCATGTATTCAGACAGTTAAGGTACTGAAACGATAAGTGTATATATAACATTTAAAAGGACATAACTTCTCACTAATTTCGAGCATCCTGTTCGAAATAGCTTTTGCGACATTTACATAGGTTAGAGTGAATGTAACAATCTCATTTCTTGCGAGTAAAAAAATAAGAAATGAATGCCTTTGCAACATTTACTTACTTTGTTTAAACTAATATTGCAAAACTGTGCCATACAGGAAAGCCAACCCGGAGGACTGTATCTTTAATCATGTTATAATCTATTGTTGGACGACAATACAAATAATGGTTACAATAAAAATTGTGCACTTACGCACCGCTTCAGGGCCACGTGCTTCTAGCTGCAACCCCCATTTTGTAATTTGCCCCATACGACTCTTTATCTGTATGCCAATTTTTCCTATCGAGCTGCAGACGTGTTTTTATACCCTACGAGAAATCGTTAGTGTCGCTAGCCAGTAACACAAATAAACGTTATTAAGGGCACTTTATCTCTATAAAGTACACGTTCACACACTTTAATGTTGAAGTTTTCTTCGTTACTGGACCCACAACACCTGATTCAAACGATTTGTAAAGATTTCTTCCGCACGGGGAATTTACTCCAGTAGGCTGAAATCAAGAGCTCATTACAGTTCGACACAGTCTGCTAGTGAGCCGCCTTTTTTTTTTTTTTTTTTTTTACATCGGACAGCAATTAAGCTCTGGTAACAATTAAACATTACTTGGTGGCGACACTCTAGCGTATGTCTAGATACTGTTGTTTCACATGAAAATAATAATTTAAAGCCTTCCAGTGTTGATCTAACGCTGAAAATCGAGATCTTATCTGATCTAACGATTCTGCACTAGTCTAGCTTTTTTCTAGTTGAATAGACCAATTTTGAAAAGTACCTAGTTAGCATCCCCTACTTTTCTTTTATTAATTTTAGGCACTGCCGGTTTTGATCTAACGCTGAAAATCCTGATCTTATCTGATCTAACGATTCTACACTGGTCTAGCTTTTTTTGTAGTTAAAAAATTACCTAGTTAAAAGTAAAAGTAAAAAGTACCTAGGAAAAAGTACCTAGTTAGCCCCCCCCCTTCTATTTTTTTTTTATTAATTTAAGGCACTTCCGGTTTTGATCAAGGGCGTCGATTTTTCTAAAGTTGTGGGGGGGGACGAAACCAAGAGACAGCCAAAATTTCGTATTTTAAGTTGGGTGAATTCTTAAAATGTTGTAGAGGTCTGGGTATTTTCCTTACGCAATTCTTGTGCCCCCCCCCCCCGCCCCACCTTTGTAGCTTCGTAGTTGGGGGGGGGGGGTGGTATCAACCGTGCCGGTAGGCCAAACAAAATCGAATGGCGCTGGAAAGCAAAAATTTAATAAAAACATTGAATGTTTATATAGCAGTTGCTGGTATATTTAGACTATAGCCCCGTGAGGCACCAAAATATGGGTAAAATAGCAAAAAAGTTAGGCTTTTTTCGAAAAAAAAAAGAAAAAAACGTGAAAATAATGTGTGGGGGGGGGGTCGGTGGCAGCCCCTATGCGGCAAAAGTGTAAATCTTCCTCTGACAGCATCACTTAAGAATGCTTTCAAACATTCGCGAAAATTATAATAATGAAAAAAAAATTGTTCAACCACAAAGTAGCAGGGATCCAGAAGGGTAAACGAATAACTCTGGTTTCTCAGGGTGATTTTGCCCAACTCACTCCTAAAGCATTCGGCAGAACGTGATAGCACCACATGCTCTGACAGAGTTCCAGGCTAGGGTAACTCTCATCGCCAGGAAGCTCTTCCTACATTCCAACCTTCCTGATGGAACCATCAATTTTAGCGAGTGACCGCTTGTTGCTGTACAAGGGCTGGGGTAAATCAACTGGTAAATGAATCAAGTGTCAGAGGTAAATCAACTGGCAAACAACCGTGAACAACTTTTTATGTTAAAAGCAGATCAGCTTTCAGTTTGAGCAATTCTAGGGGACTCTAGCCTAACACGTGATAGTCGAATGTCGTATGAAAGGCCTGGTAAAGTTTTAGTAAATTTATGCTGGACAGACTCAACCCTGTTGATATCTCCCAGTAGACATGGCGACCATACTAGGCTTGCGTACTCCAATAAACAACTTAAATGCTATACTTGTCACATATTAGTATGGCAGGTTGTGCAGGCTACATGAAGTTTTAGTAAACTTACGCTGGACAGACTCCCAGTAGAGATGGCGACTATACTGGGTTTGCACACTCCACACAGGCCTCACAAACACCACAAATGTCCATACTTTTACTATTGTTAGTGGACTGAGGATGACTCGCTATGCCTGAATTGTCACTGCAGTGTCTCAGAATGCAATAAAAATCATAACAAAAATAATAATGCGACTGTTTATGGAAATCACTTCTCTTACACAAATACCATAACGGAAGTAACGAAAATTTTGATAGCAATAGAATAATAATAATGACTCCAATAGAATTTTGATGCCACTATCACCGATTGAAAATCGTTCGAAAATACAGTGGCGCCATCTATCAGCAGTGATTTTGTTAACCTTTACAGCTTGCTCCCAAGTGCACGAAAACGTACCAAATTTTCAATCAATAATTAAGGAGGCTTGTTTTTTTTTTTTTTTGCCTTGGTAAAAGCAAGTGCTAGATACTACTAGATAGCGCTACATGTTGCCAGATTCTGCAGACTTTCACTTGGTGATAAAGCTTCTTTAAACCTCCGTAAAAAAAATTGTACTGTAGAAATTCCTGAGGTCAACGGAAAAAATAAACATTACACTAGGCCTGCGTAGCAAAGATTTAGTGTTCTGATTTAAGATACAGACCGAACACCAGTTCCCTAGATTTGTAACACACAGTACTAAAATATTTTTTTGCAGTTTGTGTTTTTTGCACTGCAAACAAACTTTTGCATCACATCGCAAGGACTTTAAAACGTTTTAATAAAAATGCAATGCAGTAATATCCAGCAAGCACTGGTGCAGCCATACCATTCAATAAATTTAAATCCCTGGGCAATCATAGGGGGGAATTCCTCCATGAAAGACTGACGAGGGTTTTAAAAATCCTTACCCAATATCAACTGATTTTTTTTAGGAATTTATCTTTTTTTTCCATGGTTTTCTTTTGAGAGTTGGACTGTAGTCTGTTATTTCGTCGTGGTGAGGGACGGTGTGGGAGTTGAATTGTTTTGTGGGGGCGTAAAATTGCGAGTTCCCCCTCCCCATAAAAAATTTCAAGCCATGGCCCTGGTTAGGGGCCGAACTAAATCACCAGGCGATTTTGGATGGCGTTTTGTCGACAAGCAGACAAATTAATTTGAAATCGGATCCCGATATCTTTTCGTTTGGCTTTGTTCGTTTTGCTCTGCTCTTCCTGCTTTGACTAGTTTCGGACTAACACTTCCATTTCAACGGCGGAAGTGGAAATAAAGCATCAGAAGCACTACATACTGGGTAGGGGTTATACAAACACATTCGGAAAGTAGTTCGAATTAAGAGATAGTAAATAAAGTTAGAATTTATACGGCGACTAATAATGAAATTTAATATGTTTCAGTTTTTTGCGTGATATTGATTTTTTTTACCATAAAATTGGTTACTTTAAATTAAAAATGTTAGAGTAAAAAAACTGTTTATTTTGCTAGCTGTGAGTGATACGTTTATCATCCATTTACCGGTTATCCGTCTTCTCTTTGACCTTGGCTTTGCAACTTAAATTCTTAACTACATGACTTCTCTGTATTAGGGACTAATGACTCATACTATCTGAAGACCTGATTTATGCAATGGGGAAGACGAAAGTACATTTTCTTGTGTCAAACTTGACGTGATAAGCGTGGTAAATAGATACCCATTTATAACTTTGCAGCCTATTTCGTGGGGGGGGACGAAACCCTCGGTTTGAAAACGTGGGGGAGACGGTCCCCCTCGTCCCCCCCCAGGATCGACGCCTATGGTTTTGATCTAATGCTGAAAATTGTGATCTTATCTGATCTAACGATTCTAATTAGAACCTAGTCTTCTTGGAGCACATTTTACGCACTTTCTTAAAAAATGCCGATTTATCCCCCCCCCCCTTCAATAAATTTGTAATTGTGCCCTTATCGTACTTGATCTAACGATAAAATCAGTTGATCTAATCTGATCGAACGACGATTAAACGAATTAGCTAAAAAAAATATAAAAAATTATGATGTGGGGGGGGGG